>JAAAKQ030487891.1:0-21680 GCA_010016005.3 Zanna intricata
AAAATCGTTTTCCTCTTCCCATCGAACTTCGCTAATTCCTATAACATCTACATTTAACCTATGCATTTCCCTTTTTAAATTTTCTCTTTTTAAATTGTATGAGTATATAAATAAATATTTTATTCAGATTAGTATATTTATACACATTATGTGAGTTATGCTAGTAATGGATATATAAGTAAGTAAATTATCCTTAACAGTTCATAATATATTATTATTATGTAGACCATTTCAGAAACAGATAGGTAGGCTACTATACAGATAAAAAAGAGACCACTCTATTATCTGCCTGGAAGGATCACGGGAAAAAATTGAAAAATTATGGTCAGAGCAGCAATACAAAATGCACGATTAATTATACATTAAAAAATAGATTGAAGTCAATATTAATTATGTAGAATATAAACACTAGTAGATACATGTAGATATTAATTATATAAAATAAATTGCAATTTAAAAGGTGTTAATGGAAATTATATGTGCACATATTCTTGTACATGTTGAATGAAGGTAAAGAAAATTCAGGGATTTTAACATTTTTAATTATTATTTAAAAAAAATATTTATAAGAGTAATTTCATTGCTGTAAAAGAATTTCATTTACTTTTATTTTAAATAAATTATTGGAAAGATCTTTAAAATTTTTCAGTAATTTATTAAAGATGGTAACTGAAACATATAATTCAACTTTAAGTTGAAATATTATATGCGAATTAAAATATTGTGTTGTTTGATTTTATAGAGGTGAATATTGTTATTTCTTAAGAAAAATGTTTTTCAACAAAATTTTCTTATTAATAAACACAAAAATAAAAGTCACATTTTTAATTAACTAAATATAAGCCTGTATGACTCATAGTTAAACAATGATCGTACTACCCATTTTTGAAAACTTAATTCTCTTTGAAGGAGCCTCATCAGTTGATATACTTGTCAGGAATATACGAAGGCATAATAAATATTTTATGATGTTGATTAGCTTAACATTTTATTTAGACACTTCGTTGCAAAACAGTATGGTTTGATTTTGTTTCCAACTAAATCGATTTGATCATATCAAGAAAAATTTACATTTAATAAAACGTTAAAAATTTTTGGTTTATGGACAGCAGAAATATTATCATTAACAGAATTCTGTCCACATGATAAGTAGTGTTACATATACCTGAGAAGGACAGTGTAACAAATTTTATCCGTATTTTAAGTTAAATGGTTATATCCATCTTGTGAAAAATTATTTTTTGAACTGGTAACTTAGGATTCTTTAGTTCTTTTAAATAATTATGTTCAGATATAGGTACAGTTGTGTTGTTTGTGAAAGTGAATGATGCACAATTTTAATAAATAAAACAAAACCCAGGGATCAAGAACAGTTCTATATGGCAGTCTGTGTTCTAATCTTGAAGCAAGGACCTACATTATACATACATATTCTTATCAAAAGATGAAACTTCATCTGCCGTTTTACAACTGGTAAGGGTGTAATTTATGTCATACTTTCAAAAACTGGGAAATGACTATTCCAGCAGGCAATTTTTCCTTAAAACTGTGATCAAAGTTTGTCAGCACATTATGCTTTTCAAGAAATTTTAAAAATCTGTTTTTTTCTTAAATTCTTTCGAA
Source organism: Zanna intricata (assembly GCA_010016005.3). Lineage (NCBI taxonomy): Eukaryota > Metazoa > Arthropoda > Insecta > Hemiptera > Fulgoridae > Zanna > Zanna intricata. The sequence continues at coordinate 1,624 of JAAAKQ030487891.1, forward strand.
AGTATTTCATTGCTGAAAGGTTTATTAATCAAGTCTCTAAGCAGGGCAATAGTATGTGTACTCATTCAAGGTAATGGCTTTCTTCAAAATGAGTCAATATTATTTGTTGTTATTTGAAATATTAGAAAAGAATTTCTTTGCTATAAAATTAGAAGATGAAATAATGGAAGTTGAATTTTTTGTATTTCTGGTGAAACTATCTACTTATTTTATTTCTAAATCTGCTTTCACTTATAATAATTTTTTTTGTAATTTAAAAAAACATTGAAATTTATCAGACAAATACTAATCTATAGGTGACAAAACAAACAGCTATGTCAGTTTCTTTACCTGATAGGACAGCAAACCTCTATTAAGAGATAAAAATTTATCATTAATTTTACCACAAAAAGATTAGTTGAAAGAATATTAAAATATAATTGAAGTAAAAGTGATGAAAATTTGCAGATAAATAAGAATAAATAGAATAAATAAATACTAATAAAATCAGTATTAATAATCTATGAAATAATAATGCTAATGAATTAACTGAAAAAACATTTGAGTATGTATTAAAGTGCAGATTCCACAAAGATAAAGAAAATATTATTCTTATTATTAAAAATATTATTATTTAAAAAAACTCTTCCAGAATAATGTTATTTTTTAGACTAAAATTCAGTTTTGAATAAACGGGTTGAAAGATTTGTTGGCTAGTTTTGTGATTGCATTCTTTAAGGTAATTAAAAATTGTGATGGAATTTTTAAAACCTTCATCAGTTTACAGTGTCAATGACTATGACGCTGTGTAATGCGCAAGTATTTCTGTTGACTGGCTGTTTGTTTACTCTGTTATTCAGTGTAATTAATAATTTTTTTTTTAATAACTAATTTATTCTATTTTTAGGGTTGACTGAAAAAAGGTTGTCAAATTCAACAATAAAACTAGATTTTAGATCTGCAGAAAACCTCATTGTTAATAAAGTCAACTTTACTGATTTAGGAGTATCTGTTTGGTTTACTCCTTCAGGACAGTCTTCTGGTGGTCATTACAGGTAATTATGATCTGTAAACTTTTAATCGAATAAACAATTGTAATTTTATTTATTTATGAAAAACTGATTTTAAAAATCTACATTGAGATTGAAAAAAATCTATGTTGAATGATATTAAAAAAATCTATGTTGTGATTGAAAATGAGATGAAAATTGAGTATTTAATTAGAATTGCCAAACTCTAGTATGCCATGTTTAGTTTTGTGATTGAGTTTTACTGTTAGAATGAAATCTATTTTACATTTAAAATCTATTTTAAATTAAAATTAAAAATAAAAATAAATCTATTATGATATTAAAATAAACATTACTGGTGGCTGAATTCTGTATTTAATGGTGCTGATACATTAAAATGCTGTTGTACTATTCGTAATTATTTAATATTTAATTAATAAATAGAAAGTTTTAGAAAAAGAAATAAATAGACAAATGAAAAGAAACATATATAATTTGGTGTGAATAATGGATTTTCATGTTTTTGTGTGTTTTTATTTACAAATTAAAATTTCTTTGTTGATTTCAGTGATTGTAATTAAATTGTTTATTAATTTAGAATATGTTTTCAAATATATTTTTGTATGTTTGTATGTTTGACATTTCAAGTTGTTTAATTTTGTATTCTTTGCTCTTTGTAAGATGTTATGTTTATATTTATTAATTTGTAGTTTATTTCTAGTGAAATAAACTACAAAAAAGTAAATTTTTTGGTGAAAGTTAATGGTGGTGTAAAGTGCTTTTATTTACTGTTTACTATTATGAAATGCTGACTTTGTTTGCCCTGCCTAAAACTTATTACAGTCCTGATAAGGTAAAATTCATATATTCCACGTAGATCAAATTGGTTGGATTATTAATGAGAATTTTTGTCTTATAATATGAATTTTGTTTTATTTGTGGTTGTGTAAGCAATATAGCCTAATGTTTTAATTTGTGTTCAGTTTTTTCAGTGTTGTTAATGTACAAGGTTGACAATAAAAAAAAGTGAATTCATAACGCTTCTTTTATTTGTTGTATTCTTCCTGTGATGTATGAGGTGTGATCAAAAAATATGAATTATGTTATAAAAAACAAGTAAAAAAAATTACCTTAAATATAAATAAATCTCCTTCAAAGTACTGTCCTTGGCTAGCAATACACTTATCCCAACGTTGAATCCACGACTGGAAGCATTTCTGGAAGCTTCTTTTGGAATGGCTTTCAGCTGCTCTGTCGTGGCCTTCTCAATGTCAGGAATGGTGTCAAAATGTTTTTCCTTTAGCACATTTTTTATTTTCGGGAAGAGCCAGAAGTCGAATGGTGATAAATCTGGTGAGTAAGGCAGATGTGAAGAGACAGTAAGACCTTTAGTGGCCAAAAACTCATAAATCAAAAGCGACCTTTGGCATGGCACATTGTCATGATGAAGAAGAAAGCCGTTGGCCCATATTTTAGGTATCTTTCTTCGCACATTGTTTCACAAATGTTCCAGTACCCCCTTTTAAAATTCAGAGTTTACAGTTGTTCCCCTGGAATGAAATCTAATCGCACTACGCCCTCACAATCGAAAGAAACAATGTTTTTGAGGTTCCTCGTCCTTAACGACTCATTTCCATTTTTAAATCGCTCATACCACTTGTAAACAGTCTTCAAAGTTACCACATTATCACAACACACTGTTTTTAACATTTTGTAATCTTCTTTGGCACTTTTTTCAACTTGAAACAAAACTTAATGTTAATGCGTTGTTCAAGATCCATGTCTCATGCCAGACAATTTAAACACAACCTCACTGTAGCGGCTATAGAAGCAGACTGACAAGCCGGAACGTGTTCAAACTTGTCACTGCCTGTCTCAACACATGAGGGTATGAAACATACTAGTTGAAATAGATGCAGCGTAAGTAATTGTTATAAAAATTCATTCACTGTATTTTTTTATCACACCTCGTATATTGCATAGTTGTATTTAGTGTTCTGTTATATCAATTTGTTTCAGTTAAATATTTTATTTTGTTTAGTTTATGCGAATCTTATAGGTTTATGTAAGTGAATTGTTATGAAATTTTTGAAAGTTGGAAATTTATGTAATCTGGAATGATTAATTATATGCACAAGTATCAACTGTAGTAGATTTTCTATAGATTTAAAATGTGTCTGTCACCATTGATTTTGATAGTAAGGTCCAAGACTTATAGATTTTGTTTTCTTAACATTATAGTAGCTACTAAAACATTATCTTTTAAATCTCTGATATCTACTAAATGAATTGCTCAATTTTTAATAATTCAACTCCTTTCTGCTTAAAGTATTGTTTCACATAATTTGATATCTTTAAATATTGGCAAAAATCAATAATTATTATTTAAAATTACATGAAATAATTTTGACCTTAATTTTTAATAAGTATATGCATATCTGTTTACATTCTGCTTATTATTTATGCATAAATTTCCTACTTTTTTCAAGTAATTAATAATATTAATGTGAAAAGACATATTTGCATTCTTTAATAAATTCAGTAGTAATCTGTAATCATTCTTTATAATCACTAGTGTTTGTACATAGTTTATTAAATGAAGTTTTAGCATCAATAAATCTACAGTCCTATTAAATTTCCTTATTATTTCAAATATGCCTGAAATTAAGTATCATGAGTATTGCCTTATGATGTGTTAATAGTTATATTTTTTTCATACATCATACATACATTTCTATTATGTTTTTTTTTTTTTTTTTTTATGAAATTCCCCAACTGTTAATATTTTCCTAATTCTGTGTATGTATAGCTATTGACGTAGTGTCCAAGAAAATTTTAGAAAAAAATCTGTTTTTTTTCCTCTATTAAATTTATCTGCATATTTATTTAGCTTTATTGAAATAAAAATAATCACTTATTTTATATATTTTCACTGCAAAATGTGATTAAATGTTTCAGAAGCTGTGGTTAGTTGTATTCTAGGATCTTTTCTTGTTGTTTTTTTTAAACCTGTATCAGACAGGAAGACCTATTGTTAAAACTATTTTGCTTAAGGTGTCAGAATGCTTTCTTATTTCACTCAGGATTATCAGTTTCATTTACAAACCAAAAAGCTGTTTTTTTTTTATCATTATTAAGACTAACCGTTCATCTTTTTTTGAAGCTTATTGATTGCAAATATTTATAAAAGTGACATTAATATAATTAAAATTACACATAAAGTTTGTGAATAAGTCTGTTCTATTATTACTTGAGAAAATAGCTGAACATTTACAGTAGTTATATATTTAACAAGTATTGGTGCTTGATTTATCCATTTGTAAGTAAGCTACCGATCAAATAAATTTAAAAAAATTCAACTTTTTTTTTTTTTTTAAGTGAGTAAATTAAATACTTGCTAAAATAATTATTAAAATCGTAAGCTTTGCATGTAACTCAATTCTTAAGTAGATATATTTGTTTATATTTTACAGATTGTATAGTATTGAAAACGGTGAGCTAATTTATTCAACACAAATTCCTGATAATTGTTGTGTGATACCATTCAGAGCTTTGACAGTTTCTCTGGATTTGTTTTTCTTGAAAGATTGTTTGCAGTTGCCTCTTTTTTCTGCACCAAAACATATTTTCATTAATAAGGTAGGTAAAGTAAGAAAAATTTCTATAGTTCTATATGTACTATATTCTTAACAAGAAAATTTGGACTGACCTAAGTGGTCTGGCTAACCTGCAGATCAATTCACTACATGTGACTTTTGCTAAAAATAATTTGTGATACACATTGATGCTTCCTGTCTATATTTGTAAATTAATGTATTTGAAAAAATTGCAGTTTTGTAAAGTTAGTGTTTTACTGATATAAAGTTTGTTATACCACTTTAAATATCAGTAACCTAATTTATTTTTCAAGCTGTGGTAGTATTACTGAGGGAAAGAATTGGTGTGGATGAATTATCATGCTGGATTTTGTCTTTCATGTTCGTAGGTTCCCTTAGTCCAAAAGAATAAAATCTTGATTTAAAAAATTCTATGTGTATAGATGTCTGTTGGTCTCAGTAATGATTTAACTTAGTCTTAAAATTTCTTTGTGTTAGCTTACATTTAAGTAAGACTGGTTTGCAGACATATAGAAAAAATTTGAATACTTTAAAAGTTGTAGTTGGGTAAAAGTTGTAAGAAAGAAAGATAGATGCTTGAAACAGTATTTGACAGTATTTAAATTCATCAGCTATTAGGAGAAACATAGACATTGAGACTGAGAAAACATATCAACTTTAAAAATGTTATAAACATGATCTAAGATGCAAGGAGGAAAAAAGGAGTTTAAGGACTATATTAAATAGTAGGATTTTATTGAGTGATGGAAGCCAAAATTGTTGCTTGAGAGAGAATATATTACCTTGATAAGAATTTCTTACTTGAATGTATAAAAAAATTTTGGGAAGAAAAAAAACTTTAATTTATATAATATAAAGTTATATCTTGACTATCTATATTCTACCAAACAATTTTGGGAAGGCAAAAACAATGATGGAATCCTCTACAAATTTATAGAATTAAAGAGTTATAATACATGCAGATGAAAAGATAGCTTTGTTTCTCCACTGAGGGCTAAATGTCCCTTAGTAGGCAAACATTCTAATTTTTTCCCAAAATAAATATTTTTTCCTTATAAAAAAATTTTTTTGTGGATTTTCCCCTGGCCAAAATTTCCCCAGCTCAGCCTGAATTTCCTCCCAAACCTCATTTGGGCATTTGGACATATTCTGCACCTGGCAGTACGATCTCATTTCACCAGGGTAGCTGAAATCTAAACAAAATCTTTTATTAGCCATAACAAAATTTTAGAACATATGGATATGAAATAGTTCTATAAAGTTTCTGAAATGTTTTATGAAGTTTTTCCATTTTTTCATGATAGGTTATGAAATTCCCAGTAGAACTTCATGATAAACCTGTATATATATGTGTGTATAGGTCTATAAAAAAAATTTGTGGTTCGAAAATCTTCAAAACTACATGATCAATTTCCTTGAAATTTAGTAGTGCATTTGAAAATTTAATGAAAATGAGTTGAGTTGTTCATCAGTTAAACTCAATTTGATTGAGGTTAGGTTGATGGTGTAGTGGTGTATTTTTCATATGCACTTATGCAGTGAATCACAGTGGTGAGTTGAAACTTTATACTTGTGTAGGGTCTTCTTATTAATCAAAAGTATCTAGTGTTTTGTACTCTGGAAAATCAATACATTTCTGACTGTGAAATAGTTAGAGCATGAGAAATGAAGTGTCTGTACTTGCACATAAGTGTAGAAGAGTTTTTTCAAATAAAAAAAAAAAAAAATTAAAGGTATATCAACACTGTTGATTATTTTACTATTCTAGTAAGACTATTAACTGTAAGTGGAATGTGTTTTTTTTTTTAAACAGGTTAAAAATGTTTGTCACCAAAACTAAATGCACAGTATAGGAAAGTAGATCTTCAGAATCACTACGTGTTGGTTATGGTGCTTTAAAAATGATAAACCAACAAAAAAGATATTTGTATATTCCAAGCTAGTTAATGGAAATAGTAATGTCCGCAGGTATTGCTAAGATTAATAGTGGGTATCAGATGATATCTGTAATATACAATCTGTTAAAGAGATGAGTAAAGTATTTTATGTTGTTCTGTGTTCATCAAATACATAACATCCATGAATACATAATAGAAATTAATATTTCCAGAGCAGTTTATTGTTTTTCAACAATACTGCTGGACTTCAGGCATTACTCCCATATTTTTCACAGTTGAACACAAGATCTGCTGAAATGGAACTTAATTTCATTATAGGCATTAGCTGTAATCATCAAAAAATCACTTAATCATCTACCACTTAACTAAGAAAAACTCATATAACTGTTGCTTATTGCAGTGTAAGAATTTGTTGAGGTTACATGTTAATCTTACTATGTGAGAGTGGCAAAGTTTAATAGACATTACAAACCCTAAACTATATTTGAGGCAAACCTAGCTCTTTCTTCTTTCCAGCATTCAACTCTAAAAAATACAGGAAATATAGTTTGAGTCACTTGAGCAGGTAGCAAATCAAGGCCGCTGAGCATTGGGAAGAAATTGTATCATCCAGCAACAACAGCAATCCAAGCAAGAAGGACTCAGACATAAAAAGTAGCTTCCAGCTGTATAGAATTAAAAAATTAATGAATAACAACTTAAAAATTGATAAAAATAAAAATTTGCTCTTCATCATTGCCTATTGTGGTGTAAGAATTTGTTGAGGTGTACATGCTCATCAACAAAACAAATTCTTAGCTAATTCTTTGCGTAGGCATGCAATTGTCTTCCTAAAGGATTAGCAATATACATTATAATATTCATTATAGCTTCTGGGTAGACATTAAATATTTAATGTGGATGAAGCAAAATCACTCTACTAATTAGCTGTCACAGTCACAATCAACAAATTGAGCTACATAAGAATTGACATGTGCAATAACTACAGACTTCCCTAAGTTTACTAATGATATTAGTAACATCTTTAATATTTTCACTGACAGTAACAGCTATCATATTACATTATATTAAACTTTAATGTTTTCAAACACTAATAGTAAAAATTTACTGACTCCAATTACAATTTTTTCATTTCAATAGATTTTCAGTAATTTTTTTACTTCAGAGAAAGAAGTCAACAATATTGCTCAACGTTCCATCTTTATTTAATGATGAGAAATTTAATAATTTAACCTCATTTCCAATATGAAGAAATAGGTATGCTAATGAGTTATTGAAATAAATTGGAAAACAAGAAAATTCTCAAAAACATTTTAGTTAAAATTCAGAAGTATACGGCTGTTTTAATTGTTGAACAGTCATAATCAGTAGAGACTAGGAAGTAATGTATACAAAGATAATTAAAGAAATAAATAAAAAGATAATGAAGTTATCATAAACATTAATTGACAGATAGGCAATACTTATAGAACACTTTAAAACAAATCCTTCTAATGTATTCGTTTAATGTATAAAAATACATTCTTTCGTCCTTTATTCATAGTTACTTTTTAAAAAACAAATTTAATATATAATAAATGCATAAAATAAGATATATTGTAATTTCTAATTTTATTCTCTAAACATAGCCAGAATTTCACTTTTTAGTGTTTTGTAAAGTATTGCTTATTTCTTAATTAAACTATTTCTTCATTTATCTCTTTAATAATAATTAATTTATAAATATAAACAATACATAATCAGTATTTCTTCAGTATTTACTGACGATGATTATTTAACAATTGAAATGGCTGTCTACTTTTACATTTTAAGTAAAATTTATTGTCAACATTTTGAAAGCTTTTTCATGTTTCCCAGTCCTTTCCTGATGATTAATTCTTTTAGTATCTGATGGATATGAGTTGCTGCAGTGAAGAGGAATATTGCACTCTGGTCATTTATAAAAATTTGCTTTCAGGTTTTTTTTACGCCATTATTCTGAAGGAGGTGAGGAGAGTTCTCAACACTTATTCCCAATGGATCAGAGAGAGATCTTCAAATGGGGAAATTTAAATACTCTGAACATGCTAAATTTTGCTGCCTTATTCTTTTAAAGTTCTACTGAATTGAATGAACATATTCTTCATGTCCACTTATTTTGCCCTCCTTATTGCTGTTTGTAAAGATGTGGTTGTTTAGGTGGCTAATGACATTTTCCAATAGCGTTGGCCATTCATATGTAATGGTTTAAGTATTTTTGATATTTTTGTCAATGTAATTTTTTTTTTATTAGTCCTTTCTTCTAATATTTTAAAAATATGACCCATTGAAATAATATAATTCTTCACAAGGGAAATGGTCTTTATAAAGTAAAAGAATAAAAAATATAACAGTTTTTTTTTTAATTTTAGATGTTGCAGTGCATTAATAGCAGATTCATTAAAATGCTGTTGGAAAGATGGGAGGACATGATGAATCCTTCTTCATTATTACAGCTTGCAGTATGTGAAGGTCAATTGGATACTGTTCACTTGGCACTCAATCTTCATTCTCATTGTAAATATTTCGTTTCTTTTATTATGTAATAATTTTTTATAATAATTACATTATCACATGTAAAAATAACCAGTACTACATGTATTAAACTTGTAAAACTATATTAAGCAAAAAAATTTATAATATTGTAAAGAGCTTGAATCCTGATTATATAGTTTATATGGATGGCTCTAAAAACGTTAATCAATAGAATTAATCACAAAAGCACAATCATGCTTTTGTGGTTGGCAATAGAACATACATCTTTGACTTTCCCAACATCATCAGATGTTTTCTTTGTGGAGCTGTATGCTATTAATAAGGTCTTAAATTTATTAGCCAAAAATTTTGACATGAACTGTCTGTTCAGATTCCATCAGTGGCTTAGAAGTAATTAGAGACATACATCCTGATTCTCTAGGGAAAGACGCTCTCCAACCACCCTCTCCATACATAATCCTGATTGTTTTTACAAGAGGTCATCTTTTAAACCTCTGCATATGACATCTCTCAGTTGCTTCGGTCCAGGATGCCATCGATGCAAATGCCACAAGTGGTATTACCATTGGTGTAACTATTAGTAAAAGTAACAAAACACATCTCTAGTTTCAAGCAATACTGAAAACTAGTTGTTAAAGGATCTAAATCGCCTCCCTACCTGAAAGGTAAAGTTCACATGCACAAACGCAGAAAAACACTAAATAAAAAACACGAAAGTAAAACTAATAACAAAACAACCAAAACCAAAATAACACTAACAAAACAAAAAGTAACAAGAAATCATAACAAAACAAAATATGTGGAAACAAGACCAAGCAGCACCCTAGATTCCCTTTGCAATCTGTTCCCTAGCCAAAGAGTGCAGAAATTCTGCAACTGCTGACCATTCAGCCCTGTCCTTCCGGTTTTGATTGATGTCTAGCATTGCTTCACCCTTTTGACATCCTGTTGTTTATCATCTTGTTGTTTTTGAGATTGTTGTTATTTCTCAAATTACTCAGTGTAACAACTGTGAGCTTCTGCTAGATTCCTAGCCATATTGGAATTTCAGGCAAGAAGTGCGCTGATAGTGCGGCAGAAGAGGCTTGTTCTCAGCCTCCTTTCATTAATCGTGTTGTATCTGATGATCTTGTCTGTTTTCTGAAGAGGGGAGGGTGGTCCATGATGAGTGGTAAAGTGAATGGAATAATATTATCAAAAATAAACTTTGCCCTGTTAAGAACACTGTATCACTTTAGAGCTCCTCATGCAGGAAAAAAACATCTGAGAGGAGGTTGTTATTTGCCGTTTGCAAATAGGGTACACTAGGCTCTCTCATGGATAACTCGTGACTTGGATCGATGCTCTCATTTGTGTTCGGTGTGACTGCCAACTAACTGTACATCACATCTTGATGGATTGTGTATGTTTTGTGGCATTGTAACTTGTAAAACTTTTTAAACTTTCAACAAGTAAAACTTTTTAAACTTGTAAACTTCTAAACTTTCTAACTTGTAGGTTAGCCCTATGGCTAACCTACAAAATATCTTAGGAAACAAGACAATTTTATTGAATATTTTATTATTTCTTAGGGCCTTCTGTTCATATTCAAATATTTGATTTTTACCTTAGTATGTTTCACCTATTCATGCCATTTGGTGTTTGGCAAATGTCTAGTTTAGTGTTTTAATTTATTATTAATGTAATAATGTGGTTTTATTCCCTTTTTAGGATATATCATAGGCTTTTTCCTTTTAAACTGTTTTTTTTCTACTACTGGGTTCTAGTTTTTAAGTTAATTTTAATTTATATTTGTTTATCATATAAATATCGCATCTGGGCGTTGATGACAATACTCAGAAAAAAAAATGTAAAGAATAGAAAAATGGTTAGTTAAATGTTACTTAAAATGATAAATATACAAATTGTATGCAAAGAAAAGAGCACTACAGTGAAAAGTGTAATCCATTTAATAGATGTTTAAAAAATATAATATTTTAGTTTAAATATTAGTTACTCAAAATTATTACTATATTGTTAACTTGTTTGGTGTGTGATAAACAATAGTTAAATATTTTATTTAAAATTCATTATTCATCTTTAAATTTTTATTGAAATTAATTTTTCTCTGGATTGCTATCTACTTCACAACAAAATAAGTGAAATAAATCACTCATTATACTCATATCTGGTATATTAAGAAGAAAGGCATAGGCGCGCGCGTGTGTGTGTGTGGGTGGGTGTGGTGTGGGGGTGGGTGCGCGCACGTGTATTGATCAATTTTAGAAGTGAGAAGACAGAGTTCTAGATCTGATTCTAAAGCTTTGAAAATTTTATGCTATTCTTAGATACAATGGACAGAAGTGAAGATGATATTGCAAAACTAAAGCAAATCTTTGAATTTTTATTGTTTGTAAGTATTTTTGATCAAAACATTTTTTTTCTGCAGTGAGTTAATAAGTGCTTATTAGTGAGTTAATATTTCCATAATATTACACTAGAAACTGACTAAGGTAATAAATAGTGAGTTGGTATTATATACATCTATTAATAAGTTTTTTTTTTATTGTATGGAAAAGTGTTTCTTCACAGTATATGTTCAGCCAGATTTTTTTAATAGTGTCCTTGTTTTAATTAATATTTTATTTAGGCTTATTAAAGAAAGTGGTTTTTGTTAACTTAATGATGTCTGTTTCAGTTTTCAGATTAGAGATTGTTGGTGAAGGATTGGATGGTGCACATACTAAAGATATTTTGGATACTTTGATGAACGTTGTGAGTAGCCCAAATGCCACTGAGCAGTTTATTAGGCAGATAAGAGGATTACAATTGACACATTCTTATCGTCTTCTTGGTATACTGGATGAAGAGAATATTCCTTCTTGTACACAATCTGAAGTAGTAGTTATTCGGAACCAGGTATAATTGCATTTATTTCTTCACATTTTCTCCAGCGAACATGTTATTATAATTACTTGTTTGATCTTGTTTTATAAATTTAAGTGTATTTTCAAATACAGAGGGAGCTGGAAGTGTTAGAAGTATTAATGATAAATTGTTTGTCCAAATATGTGGCAATTCTGTGATGATACACTGTTGTTGGGATTGCAATCCTTTTTTATTTTCTTTAATACTATTCTATAAATGTATGATCCTATAGCCCCTCATTATTATCCCAAATGATTTTGCTTATTGATGAATGGCACTGTTAGTATCTGACAGTTGCCTGCAATCTTTCTTGAATTGATTTTCAAGGAGATAAGTTGGAGTTATTGAAATTACTGCCACCTAATGTTAGTATCATTTGTTACATATGGATTTTGATGGTGGATTACTTATTGTTCATGACAAGAAAATTAGTTAAGAACAATCAATTAAGAGTTTCACTAACTAAACTATAGAAGTCGCTTAAAAATAACAACCTTTATTCGTATCATTATCATAAACAAAAAGTACATCATCTGCATGCAGGAGACCCTGCCCTTTGCAAATGGTTAGATACTCATCGACAACTCTTGAAAAACTTTTTATTTACAAATGAATAACAGTTCACTCATGATGGCGTAAATAACATGAGGAACCAATACTCATGGGTAGAAGTGAACTTTCATGCAAAGGTGGAATGTAACTTTCAACAGCGATTTGCCATTAATGTATGATATGGGGTTATTTGTAATCAGTTGATTAGACTGTTTATTTTCAAAGGGTACTTAACAGACAAGGCATACTTTCAGTTTCTTCAACAACAATTACAGCTATTACATCTCTTGCAAGATGATACTGGTTGTACTTTCAGCATAATGGCATGTCTCCACATTTCTCTCATATTGTTTTTGCCTACTTAAATCAGCAATTCTCTGATAAATGGATTGGTTGAGGCGGTCCACAAATCTAACCAACCAGATCATCAGATTTTACACTGATAAATTTTTGTATAGGGGGTTGGATGAAGTGTAATGTTTATAAGTTGAAAGTAAATATCGAGAGGAGTTACTGCTTGCCTGTATTATTGTTGCTTTTGTGTGTTAAAGTACAGTCCTGATGAACTAAAAATATAATTTTTTAAACAAAATATAATTTTGCCAACAATGCCTATTACCTTTTACTTATTGTTTTTTTCATTTTAATAGCGCTTTTGAGGATTTCCTTCATCAGTTAATATAAATTTTTTTCTTCACTTTTTTGAAATCGCACAAGCTCAAAAACAATTGTTGTATATTATAAAAATATGTAATCAAAAATTAAAATAAATATTCTGTGTGACCAACCACACATACAGTACTGTACTAACATTATTTTAATTTTATTTAATAGATTATATGAATATGCTTTTATCTGTTGCAATTTTGATAAGAAAGCCATTTAACTCTATATATTAGTCAAGATAAACTTTTTTCTGTATTAGTATTTATAACAATTTTCTAAAATTTTTAATTTATTATTATTATTATTATCACATTCTTCTACAATTTCTATTATTTTTAAATTTGTATCCAAATTGGTGTGTGTTTATTGACTATTAAGTAGTCTGCAAGATTAGAGAAACATAATTTATTGTTTTTATGAGATTTAAAGTGTTGTGCATACCATGCCCTAAATGATCTACTATTTTAGAAATTAAAGCATAAGGTAAGAGGCATTGTTGAATTCTGTACTGTTGGAGGAAAACTATATTAGACAAAAGTATAATACAGTTATACTTTTGTCTTAGATATATGTATATATATGTATAAACATTAGTTTGGCACCTGGGAGGTTGGACCACTGTTGGTCACTATATTGGAACTATATTTCAATTTAGTTTAAAAGTGTTATTGGACTAGAATTGGTTATGATAGAATTTGGGAGGTGAATAGAAGAAAATTTTTTCTAAGATCCTGAAGAATTAAAAAAAAAATATTAGGGGATAGTAGTTGTTTGTATTTGAATATTTATTGTGTTTTTTTTTTATATTTGAGTTTCCTGATTTTTAGTACTTTTCAGTTTTTACAGTTTACTTATGTGTTTGTATAAATTTAATCATATTTTAAAAATTACTGTTAATGTCTGCAAAATAAAGGTTAGAATTGTAATTATTATTGTTATTTTTGTAAACTATTTTTGAAGAGGTTTCTCAACATTATAAAAGGTCATAACTAAAAATCTAAGGTTGATAAAGAAACACTGATTTCATTTTAAGATTCAGCATAAAAAATACATTCTAACTCACCTACTTTTATCTCAGTTGCTAATTATTATTTTTTGTTGACCTGTGTAAATTAGTTGTATATTTTGTGATGCTGTTCAGATCAAGGGTTTTCCATGGTTTTCTTTATTCCACTGAGTTATTACTGCGCAATTCCTTTTTTTATCCATGGAGTAGCATATCTACTTTTACCCGATGTGAGCTGTACCAATCGGAATAAAAGTTTTATTTATAATTTGTAAATTTTTTATCAAGTATAACGATAATATTTACTCAAAATTTTTGCATTTCTGAACATCGTGCCTTTAAAAATGAGTTGGATAAAATTCATAATCAATTTTGAAGATTATTATTGATTTTTTATTCTTTTTTTCAGCAGTCTGTGGGAAAAGAATGCTTGGGATGTATGTTTTAGTAATTAAGCTAAATAGAATTGATTTTTCTTTTATTAACTGTGCTGAAAATGAAGTGTATATATTAAAGAATTTGCAAATTTTAACCTCTAGATTTGGTATAAAGATGGATGGTGGAGGTTTTAGCTGGAATTCAAAAAATCTGATGTAAACACCTCATGACTTACTTGTACACCACTTAAATTACATTTTTTTTTTTGTAAATTTTGATTTTTTTAATAATTTTTATTATTGAATTATTATTTATTGTAATTTTTTTTTACAAAAGTTAATTATTATTAATAAATCAATATATTGAAATTAAAAAAAAAAGGTTAAAAAAGGAGATGTAGTCTGATTCGAACTGATGTGCCTTTTCCTTGTAAGATCCAAATATTTCATTAATTAAAGTTTTATTTGGCTATAACTCTGGAACCAATAAAAATAAGAACCACTTATATATCGTTGAAAAGCTGTCAATGAGGGCTTATTAATGCAGTTAAGAAAAAATCCAAAAAACAAATTTTTTTGATTTTAGACTTTGTTGGACACTTTTAGTCCAGTTGATTGCAATCAAAAGGGGAGATACACGACTAGAGCTTACAACAGCCCTAAATCCAAAATTTCAACATCCTACAGTTAATTGTTTTTGAGTCATGTGAGATTTGTATGTACATACAAAGTATGTGAAAAAAGTAATGAGACTGACTTTTTACTTACCAAAGTTTTTAATTTTTTTTTAGGACAACAATATTATCCCCTTTAAAGTAGTTCCCTTGGGCAGCTATACACCAGACTACACTTCTCAGGAGTGATCGACCTGAGTTTGTACAAAACTACACTTCATTCACATCATCAGTAGAGTTGTTCCCACTCCTGGTAGTAGTGCTGGAAGGCTTCAACTGGTAGGGCTTTTAACTGGTCAGTCACAGTTTTTTTAATGTTCTCCAGAGTTCCAAAATGACGTCCTTTTAAGACATGTTTCAATTTCGGGAAAAGGAAAAAGTCACAAGGACTCAATTCAGGTGATTATGAGGTTGAGGAACCGTAGGAATGCGTTTTGAGGTAAAAAATTCCCTGATGGAAGTGGCCGTGTGACACGGGGTATTGTCATGATGAAGCATCCACTTTCCTGCAATGTCTGGTCTCATGCGAATCACTCTTTTCCTGATCCTTTCAAGGACACCTTTGTAAAACACTTTGTTGGCAGTATGTCCTGGAGGGATAAATTCTTTATGCACAATACCCCTACTCTCAAAAAAGCAAATGAGCATGATTTTGATCTTTGATTTGGTCATTTGACATCTTTTCGGTTGAGGAGATGACGGAGCAGTGTGCCACTTTGTTTCTGGTTTGTACTCAAATATCCAAGATTTATTACCTGTTATCACAGGATTATAGAATTCTTGGTCATTGTCAATCCTCTCAAGAAGATTGAAGCAATGGAAGAAAGAAGGGCAATGGAAGAAACGCACACGTTTCTTCCATTGCCCTTCTGTTCTGTTGTGAGGTTTTTCAGCATCAATTTCGTACAAACCTTTTGCATGTCCAAATCGTCCGTCAAAATTTGATGTGTGGTGAAAGTGTTTAAATTTAACTGTTCATTCATCATCCTTATTGTTAAATGATGGTCTGATCTCACAAGAACCCTCACATGCTCAATGTTTTCATCAGATTTTGAAGTTGAAGGTCTTACTGAGCAAGGTTGATCTTCAATGTATTTTCGGCCTTCCAAAAATGATTTGTGCCAGCAGAAAACTTTTGCTCTTGATAAGCAATCTTCCCTATTGGCCTGTTGGCCTGTTTCAACTTTTCAATGGTCACACTCGCGGATTCCCCAAGTTTAACACAAAACTTGATGATTGCACAACGTTGCTCTAAATTCCGATGCTCCATTTTCATAACACAACTTCACTGATGGCGCTGTCAAAAATAATTTGTTGGATGAATGGAGTTGAAACTTGTACTGAGCATGTGGAAGAGATAAACACATCGCTCTAGCACAGACTGGTAGATACAGCATTGCCGATTCGCTCGCAATGTTACCAATCTCATTACTTTTCTCACACACCTTGTATGTATGTACAGACATCACACCAAAACTAGTCAAAATGGATTGAGGGATGGTCAGATTGGATATTTCCGTTGAAATCTAAAAACTGAAATTTTTTGCAAATTCGTTTACTTTGTACAAGGAAGTAAAAATTAAACAAAAGAAAGTTTGATATTTGTACATCCATTTCTACTGATTAAATTTGTTACAACTGGATAAAAACAACAAATGGTTACATTAAGAAATTTGTAACCTCACTGAATGAATATTAATTTTTTTGTAAAAATTGAAAAAGCTAGGTTTAGTATAATTGTTGAAATAAAACCAATTTTTAAAATTAAAAAAGTAATATATATCATTTGGCTTCTCTTCTCCAATTCAAGTAAAAAATTAATTGAAAGTAATAAGTCAATTTTGATATCTTTAAGTAACAGATTAAATGATTTTTGTTATTATTTTGTTTCAATAGAGTAATTTATAATATTCTACTACAAAAAAATAAAGAATTTATATTTTTGAAATTCTTTTGTAAAGTTATGAGTAAATAAATGATGATTTCCATTTTTATTCTATTTAATAGAAAGAAGAAATTTTACTTTAATGAATATTTATTACTTATAGTGAGATTGTTTGAATATATAATTGCTGCACTGATTTAGAGTTCCACTTCAACCAGTCTTCTCCACATCTGAACACTATGAATATGTTTTTGTTGGTTTGCTTAAAATCATTTGCTGTGATTGATGAACTGAAAATTTTTTTTACAGCATAATGCCACCTGTCATTGTTTAGTATCTTTTTTTGTAGATAGCATATCTTTGTTAATTTTGTTTTGAATACAAACTGAAAGGTACTTTCATCGATGATGTTATTTAGAAGTAATTCTAATTTCATGTTGAAATTGTGTACTGCATTATCTTTTTATGTCTATGTTTTACAGATAATGGAAAGTATTGTGGCTGCAAGAGCAGGTCTAGAAAGTAGTATTGAAGGTTCAGCCCCTGCCCCCCCTGAACATTCTGTAGAGTGGGTATTGTGGGAGGGTATGAGTGATATGGATGTGGTACGTGTTGGAGTGGCAAGACTTTCAGCTGTGCAGTGCTTTTTGGCTGTTCAACGTGGCTGGACTCCAGAGGAGTTATCTGGTCAAAAATTCAAAGATGTTGTAATTGGTTCTGCCTTACATCTACTTGAAAAGAGAGATATGGAAAGTGCTTGCCGTTTGATCTCACATGCAGTAAGTAGGCTTACTTCTTCGGCCTTTTCCTTTTATTTTTTTTTTTTCATAAATTTATACTTTCTCAGAAATCTCATGTAAATTAAAAAAATGAAAAATATTTTAAAAGAAATAATAATAGGAAAATTATTCAGAGACTTCTAACCATTAGAACTTAGAGACTTCTGGAACATTTACAGTTGTTTGTAATTTAATATCACACCAAAGTAATAGAAAAATTTATTTATACCATAAACTATGTTTTTAATACATCAAATCATAAAAAAAAAAAATACATAAATCACTTGAATATGTAAAAACAATACTGTTCATTGGTTTGGTGGATTCAAAAGATAATTTTACAAAACAAATACAATTGATACAACATAAATTTTACAGTTACTAAAATATAATTATCTTCTAATACAAGATATAACCTTTTAAATTTACAACTTCTTTACTAAACTTACTAATTTTACCTATTCTTCTGGTAAATAAAATTTCTTTAACTCTACTACATTGTAGGTTCTCACTTCCTTGGTTTCCAGTTCCTCTTATACATATGCATTTTCCATCTTAACTCCAACTATTCTATAAGACTCTCTATATAATAGAAAATAAAATATATATAATATAAAATAGAAATAAAAAGGTTTTTTCTATATAATAGAAAAAACCTTTTTATTTCTTTTTTCAAACAAGATGAAAATAATGATTTTTTTGTCAACTCTAAGTCTCATCTAATATATTTTACATGTTTTAGCTTCTTATCATGTTATCTTTTTCTCTTTTCTGCTTTGGATTTTAAAGTTTTTTGAGTCAATGAAAGCTTATTGTCAAATTTTTCTGAGCAATCGTGTGGAAACTATGATTTCGTGATATTTGGTTAACTGTTGTTTAAACACGAGTTGATATGGCTTACAATTGTTTGAATTATTTACATATTTCTCTATGAAATCTATATTCCAGCCACTTATTTTGTTAATGATGTACATAGGTCCTAAACATTCTACCTAATTCTCTCATACATCTCTCACTAGGATTACTTTGAGGATATATATAGATGTATAACCATTAACTCTAATTCTTTCCCATCCTAAAGTTCCATACCATAGATTTGAAGTAAATTGACTCCCATATCATTTAGAATATGTTTGGTTTTCCAATATTTATCATGTAGTTCCCCACAATTTTTTCAACCAAAACCTTTGAATTTGCCTTTTTAATCGGATATTGTTTTATAAATTTAGAAAAAGCATCTAAAACTACAAAAATATACTTTACACCTCCTTTTTCAGTTGATAACTCTCCAATCAAATCTATGGCAACTATATCTAGGGATTTTCTGGAATTATGTTTAACATTAAGCCATCTTCTCTAGTCGTTTTAACTTTGCTTTTTTGACAAATTTCACTAGTCTTTACCTTATTTTTTATGATTTTCTCAAACTTTGGAAAAAATTTCTTTTAAAGTTTTATAACATTTTTCATTTTACACTTATGTCCGTATTTAAGATAACAATCATTTATTATTTTGTTCACCATTGAACTCAGTATATACGCTTTAAAATTTCCCTTTCATTCTCTTGCCAAAACAAAATATCCTTATGCACTATGAAATATTTATTCAAATTTTTATTTGTTCTGGGTAAATCTCTTTATTTCATCTAGAATAATTACACATTTTTTATCATTATTTTGCTCATGTATAATTTCTCTTGATAATTGTTTTAACATTTTATCATGCTCTTAAATTTGTTTCATTATTTCTAATTAAAAAATTTCAAATTTCATTTTCCCCATTTTTCTTAACCATATCTTGTCCACTAGTTCTTGTTAAAATATCTGCACAACATTTTCTTTCCCCGGAATGTACTCAATTTCTAAATTATATTCTTGTAAAACATGTGGCAGTTGCGGGACTGGCCAACAGAAGTTATTACTTCTTTTACGGGTTATGGATATATGTTTTTTTCTTGAAAAAATTTCCCCATTTCCACACACATATATATAAAATTTGTGTGTGTATGTATATATATAAAATGTTAATAATTGTCAAAGACATCAATTTAAAAATTTGAAATCCATGCGCAAGAGTTGGTATTACTGACACCGTAATTTAAGTTGGCAACAACTCTCAAGTATTTGCTAAATGTATTTGTCTTTAGGTACATACACATACTTTACTCGATACTATTAATCAGAAAATTTAAAA
>JAAAKQ030487902.1:0-21680 GCA_010016005.3 Zanna intricata
GTTAGTATTCGGATCTTTAATAACAAATTTTAATTTATCGGATTTATCAAGTAAATCTTCTTAAGTCAAATTTAATTACTTGTAATTGTAACGAAAAAGAAAATTGGACTGAAAGACGTAATAAATTACCTAAAGTATTATTTATTATATTATATTAATAATTGAAAAAAAAAAAATGTCAATTCTTCCAAACATACCTTAAATGCTTTATGTAGTTTGCAATACCAAAATAGTCTACAATTGTGATCTGTAATTTTAGGGAGAATTTAATGTAGTTTTATATGATTGATCTTTTCATATTCAATTTTTTACATTAAATACGTTTGTCTTCCAACAAGCATTCTTCTTAAAGTAATCAATTTTATTAAAAGAATTAATTAATTAAGCTTACACAGACTTTCAAAAAGAATTTATATCATGAACCTAGATTATTTCATTATACACATAAATGAAGTAGATTGAATGAAACTGCAAATACTCATATGGCCAACTGTTTTATCTGTATAAGTAAATTATATACTACTTATACAACGTGTGGCTATTAAATAATGAGACAAATGCTGCTATAGAAGAACTGCAGATGCGCCACCTTTGTATGACCGACAACTGTATAGCGTGAAGCTTTCTCTTTTGATTGTTGCCACTCCAGTTTCTGTAGGCAGATTAGTCTGGGCGTGGCCTTCCTTTAGATAATAACTGGTTTTTTTGTTTTGCTGAAAAAATTATGTGTTTTATTAGAACAAAGAATTGTCATGAAATTTCACACGAAACTTGGAAAAACCACTACTGAAACTTACATTTAATTAAAAAAAGTATAAGGAAATTAATGTTTATCACGTGTGTGCGTTTTTGAATGGTTTAAGTGTTTCCAAGATGACCAAGAAGACATTGAAGATGATGATCAAAATTCAAAGCAATGATGATTGTTTTTTTTTCTATATTCATGAGATTATGTACCTTCACTGGGTACCTGAAGGTCAAACTATTAATCAACAATACCATCTTGCGGTTCTTGCTCAACTCTGTGAAAAAATAAGAAAAAAACGATCCTGTTAGAGCTACAAAAGAAAAGGCGTTATGCATCATGAAAAAGCTCACAGAAGAAGACTTCCAGCACTGTTTCCAACAATGGAAAATTTGCATGAAGCATTGTAGAAATAGAGGAGGGGTGTATTATTGAAGGGAATAAAAACTAAATATGTATACATTTAAATTAAAATATTTTACAGCATTATTCAGTATTGTTATTTAATAGCCAAACGTCAAATTAGATACAGACTAATTATACTATATAAAAATTTTCATATTTGCATTTATATCTGTAAAGTTATTTCTAGTTAAGAACCAATTGCTTCATATTTTAAGTGAATATTTACTTTTTGATTAAAAAGTAACACAGAACAAATGTGAGGTCTCCACATTTATTTTTAATGCTGTGCTTATTATATATAACAGAATTCACTGTCTATTAATGACATATAAATAAGATGAAACAGAATATAATATAAAGTAATGAAGAAACTCATATAAAACATTCATTGTGATCTCTCACCATACATCATGTACCTATGATAACAATCATAAAAAACAAGCAAACAACTTAATCAATAACAACTGTAAAAATGTTCCTAAATACATTTGTAATTTTTGTAAAATACCTTAAGCAGTTTATATTCACGAGAGTCTTGAAATGCTGGATATAAATCTACATAACGTTCCATTGCTTGCTGCGCATTAAGCACATCAACACACAAATGACAGAGCGCAGCACGAAAGAAGTACTCCTTTGCACTATATTTGAGCAAAGAACTTTCCAATGAGTTTGAGGCCACCTGTAAAAAAACATAATTATATAAATGTAAAACAACATGCAAAAGAATAACAATGATAAAGCTTTGCAGTTTAGGTATTTGATCAGACGCAGGTTTACAATAAAAAAGACATGTGATTTTCTACTAATTGAAAAAAGTTATTCTTATGTCACAAACTGAACCACATATTATTCATTCATCTAAGCATTAAAACTGATTTTAAACCTTTTCTTAAAGGTTCTTAAAGAAAGACTTTCTTATGTAGACTATAGGTGCTTTTTCAGACCGATCCTCATAAACATCTCATACATGTTATTTGTGATATCTATCATACATTATCTATGTTACTTCTTTTCTATCATTATAAGACTTATAAATCGTAAAAGTACTCTTGTAATTCTATTCTTATAAATTCTAAAAGTATATAACATTTATTAAGGAATTAATTGAAATACAATAAATTATGTTAAAAAGGATAATCTGACCATTGATTACTTTTAATATGTTTTAGAAAAATGTTTCAATACAGCTATAATAAGTAAATAGCAGTAATTTCCAATCACTTAACTAACAAAGTTTAAAAAACAAACACCAGCATAAATGACTATTTCAAAGGTGCATGTTTAGAGACAAAACTCAAAATAAAAACAGTAGAGATCCAAATGAATACAACGGCAACTAGGAAGGAAGGTATTAACAGAAGTAGTAATACTGATAGCTAACTGTATTTGTACTGGTAATATTAAATAATTATTTAAATGAAGTACAAGCAGATGTATATAGAAATATGAAAAACCTGTAACGTAAGGCCTTCTTGCACAAGAGAGAAAATTATAAACAGAGAAAAAACATAAAAAGTAAGAAGATAAATGATACATATAGTATATTTTACATAAGTCAGTTTCTGATGCAATAATGAAAAATACTATATAATAATATGAAATATAATAACGAATTACAATTAAGAAAAATATTTTTTACACTAACCATATTTATATGAAATCGTTAAAAATTTTCTTCTTCATCTTTTGTACATTCAAACTAACAAATTTAAACAGACTACCAAATATATGACAGTACTCCTTTGTCATGATGCATATCAAATGCAAATATGTTTACAGGCCATTAAATACAATCCTTTAATACAGTCCTTTTATTCATAAATAGAACATTAAATTCTTAATAATACACATAGTGAAAAATTACAAGCCATACACCACAAGCTTGAAAGCCAATTTTTTGTGTCAGAAAAATTTTGAACTGTTTTTTCAAGTATATACTAGATCTTCATCTTTTGGCCAGGTTTGACTGTATTTTAGATTAGGGTTGTTTTCTATCTCTCATAACACTACTTCCTGCACAAAATTCCTCTGCACACTGTAATAACAGTCATTGTAAGCTCTACCACTGTTATTTCATGAAAATTATAAGCTGATCAGTAAAAAAATGTTATTGCTAACATTACAAGTACAATCAATTTAAAACTTGTCTTATCAGTTTATAAAATTTACTGTCACAGAATTTGGATCTACTTCCTTCTGATTACAAATAACTCTGAAAAACCATTCATCCATCATTAGCTTAATTGTAAAAAGTATGAAATAAATAAATAAATATATACAGCTTTAATTTTAAATTCTTAGACATTTTTGAATGGTTCTTGAAGAAATATTCAGTTAGAAGTATATCCATTTGTTAATTATCAATTTATGATATTTAAAGAAACTAAGCAAAAATTGTTAATTCTTTTTGTAAAAACTAATTTTGGACATCCAGACTGATACATTTATCAGGGATGTTCAATAATTAATGAGAAAAACTGATGTAGAGAAAAGACAATTTATTCAATGACAATGAAACCACACTACTTTTCAACAATCTCCCGTAACATTTAGACACTTGTCCCACTGTTCTGTAAGGTTTCTGATTCCCGCAACATGGAAGTCTTTATCTACTTGTTTAAACTATTCTGTACCTCTTTTTTGACTAATTTGTTGTCATTGAACCTCTTGCTGTGTAAAAAGTCTTTGATCAGGCTGAACAAATGAAAATCAGATAATACAAGGTCTGAGTTGTAAGGAGGATGTGACAACACTTCCCAAAACAACTTCTTCAGCGTTTCTCCCATTCTCTGAGTGGTCCCAAGTCAACTGTCTTGAAATCCATCTCTAACACATTTTGTAATAATTCAGCGCATAATAAATAACTCAATGTGCAGATTCCAACACCAGTATCACACAAACTAGCAATTTGGTAAATTCTGACTAATCTGTCTTTGCAAATAAGGTCATTAATGCGATTTTGCACAACGTTCAAAATTTCAACTAGTCTACAGAGTAATGGAGATTGTCACTCTTGCTCTGACCAAATTAAACTATCCCACCCAGTTATACATGTTACTGCGGTTTAAACACTTTTCAACATACTGTTTTAACATTCTTGAGTAAATTTCTGCTGATTTCACACCTTATGATAGCAAAAACCTTATCATGAAAGCTACTCTTTGGGCATACACGTTTCAAGCAGAATTAATATTCTAAAATCAACAAAAGAGGTTATGTTTAGATTAATTATGATTGAATGGCTGATTAAATGTGTTCCAAGATTGCCAAACATTTCATTGTCGCTGAATGAATCATTTTTTCCTATATCAATTTGTCTCATTAATATTGAACATTCTTCTTACATGTATCATCCAGTCATTTAAATTTTTTTATTCAACTGAAGTATGTGAAGTATGTCATCTGGAAACATACCACTAAATACATCATGAACTTCAACAGTATTTTTATTGTGCTTCAACCACAACTGAAGCACTTAAAGACACTGATCAACCGACTTACATGACATTATACAAGTACAAACACTTGAGTATAAAATATATGGAGATCAACCTAACAATGGACAGTAATAATAAACAAGAAAAGTTATTTGAACACCACACTGCTCCAACATAATCTCACTGTACAGAAAGTAAAGGCTTACTTGGAGAAACTGGTTATCTCCATCACTATGTATCGAAGTTGTTAATTCAGAGATGTTAATGATTTTGATTATTATATTTCTTCAAAGTGTATCAACTGAGTTACCCCCAAAAGTCTAGGGAGGACTTATGACTAATATTTTGTTCATTAACTTCAAAAGAAGTATTCAATAGTGCAAATGCACTTGAAAGCAAACTGTAGTGGCAAATTTAGATTCCTGATGTTCATTAAACATATAAGCAGTACAACGTATAAATGGACAGAAAATTTGACAAACATTATATAAGAGAACTTATTTAGAAAATCTCATAACAGTGGTAAAAGCTCCTAGATACTGGGTTATAACAAATAATAAATTAAGGAAGCTTCTTTACATGGGATACCAACATGGAATCAAAGAGATAAAGCCAAGAATTAAAATACGTTTTCATAATAAACTTATTCTATTTCCTGATGACATAGTAATAATTTGGAAACTAATAATGTAGGAAATCTCCAAAGATTTATCTGATACCATCTTCTTACATGTAATTATAATTTTAAGAATTCAACCAACAAATGAAACCAGAATTATGGCATCTCAGAGAACACCAGAAATCTAAAATTAAATTAAAATTTTCAAACATCTAACACTGTCCCTAAAAAAAAAAAAACAGATGTTTTGAATGGTAACTTCATTCCTCAAGGAAGTATTCCTTAAGTTACTCATGAAAATTCATAAATATGTAAAGTCAGGTTTCAGACAATATATGATGTTATAAATTGAACAATGTGGAAATAATTATATGAAAATAGAGTTGGAATTCTATAAGTTTATGACTATATCTGTAGTTGTGCATTAACATGATCTCTGGATTCCAAAAAGAAAGAATTAACAACACTGTATAATTGTTATATATAGTAGAAAGTAATACGAGGGCAATGCCTAACACACAGTAAAAAATGCATAAGTAATTTTGAAAACAATGAAAGATACTAAAATTTACTAATTTACTAAAAATTTATCATCTTCTATCAAGAAGGAAGGAGTATAGGAATGCAAAAAAATTTTAATGCTTAATTTTTAGGCATTATGACTAGGTAGCCACACACGCATTTATCTAATATGAAAAGGAAGATTACAAGGAACAGAAAAAAGAAGAATGAAAAACATTACTGGACATATTTAGTATTATAGAATTTGTGAGTATTAAACTGAGTCTAACAAACCCTAAGCTCATTTCTTATAATATTTTGAAGATTCTTTCTGAAAACTGATGCTTCTTATAAAATATTTTTTGCTTCTAATAGGATTGAATAATTAAACATTTATAATTTTAAATTACATAAAAAAATAAATAGATATAAATAATTTTAAATTAACTATATATAATAAAATCTGAATAATACTGGGAAATCGTAAAGTCTTGCAACCCAAACTTTTCTGATTTGTAGGGAGTTAGAGTTAGTATTAGTATTGTAAGTTAGTTAGGGAGTGTTAGTTAGTTTCTGCAAGGGGGGGGTTACTGCTGCAGAAGTAGCTAAAAATTTTAACTAGCTTAAAAGTAACATTTTTCCCGGTCTAACTGGAAACACCAGGGAACACAAGGGGTGATGGAAACTGCATTGGAGCCGATGACTTTCCAACAAGCTGTAAAAGAGGTGATGATACAGACTGTCAGAGATTTGTACTGCCATAGAAGATGGGCATGTGTGTAGAGGCTCTTCTCCCTCGACCCGCTTTGGACAGCAGAAAGGGGCCAAACGGCAGAAATCATGAAGTTCTCTACTGAAGAGGAGGAAATCCCCTTGGAATTAGAGGAATTAGTCTGAATATTCAAGAGACTGGCTAAAGAACTTAAAAAAAAATATGGATAAGAATGTTAAGAGGACCTTCATGATGTGAAGTCAGACATTATTTAAAGATTTGAGGGGAATTATCAAGAAGCATTCTGCATTTGTATTGGTAAGAGACCAACTTCTGCAGCAAACAACCTAAACAGTAGTCTCCACTGGCTGTCCGATTGCTGAAGCATTGGATAACCCATTCACGTCATTTGACGACCTGAGGTCGCATCATATTGTTATGCGTTTGAATCATATGACGACCTGAGGTCGCAATGCACACTGTTATATATAAATGAATGTAGTTTCGTTGCTTTCTCACAGATGTGACTTGCTTTAACTCTTAGGAATGTATGATGCTCGTGTATAAATATGATGTGAATGGGATAAAGGGATGCCTGGGTTTTTTAAGGTGGTAGAGTTGATTGAGAGGAATTATTAACCATTATTAACCAAAGAAGGTATTCTGGAATATATATGTTGGAGTACCAGATAAGAGTGAAGGGTGGGCAGGTAAGGTGCTGCAAACACTAGCCATTAGGCACCTACAGGTAGCCTGGCTCTTAAACAAGCCAGACATTAAAGCACAGACTGTGATTTCAGCCATAGTTGAGGCCAGGCTAATTGGTAACAGTGGTGGTGATGATCCACTGATTGCCAATCTATTCCACGTAGCCTATAAGGACTCAGATTACGGTGCTGACTTGGCCCAGGTAGGTGTATTTGAAAAGATTAAAAATCAATAATGGAGGTAACTTTGGGACATTACAGACAGAAATTTATGACCAGGACACGGCCAAATTTATATGAAAATTATTGGAGTGCGAAGGGGAGGAAGACTGGATGCAGGTATCACCTTATTTAGGTTTCAATTAACCGTACTTCTCGAGAGTAGTCAACCTGAGATTGTACAAAACTACATTTCATTCACATTTATACACATCATCCTCATTCATCCTCTGAAGTAGTACCTTATGGTAGTTCCGGAAGCTAAACAGAAATAAAAGAAAGGTATCACCTTATTGCATCTGCGGGTCAGCTTCCTTTTGCATGGACTAGTAGTGAGCCGGCACTACAGACACATAAGATGAAGACAATTATAGTCAAGACAGATCATTGACCTACTTAAATCGGTCAGATTAGAGATGATAATACCAAAAGCAACTAAAATTTTGTTTATTAGAAAAGGCTGGGAACCAAATGGAGATCAAGGTGAAGGAACATAAGGATGCATCGGGAGCCTTTAGGCAGGCAATATCCTCGATGATAAAGGAGGAAAGCATTCATACGAAATCTAAAACTACCTCCTTCCACATTCCCCCCTCCGTGTGCCACTTCATTTTCATGGAAGGGCAGGATGCGGTTTGGTTTAATGTCCTGCTGGGTGGACCTTGTAGCTCCCCCTACTGCCTTGAGATGGGCATGTAGTAAGATTTTACAAGAGTGAAAATCGAGTGGGAGCCTGCTTCAACTGGGGAGAAAGGGCATTGTGCGGATGATTGCACATTGACACCAAATTGCTAAACATCTAACGGGCATCGCACTGGCAAAGCAACATGCCCTAAAGGAGCAAAAAAGAAACCAGCAAAGCCCAAGATAAGGAGAGCATCAGATTGAGCAGAGGGAGGACCAGGCAGTCCTTGACACAATAATGAGAATTATCCAATTAAACATGAATCATTCTAGGTTGGCATGGGATATGCTGACTGTTCACGACTCAGGGGTGGGTGCAGACATAGTGCTCTTTTCAGAGCCACATATTCCTTGTCTGGAACTCGACAGATTGTTTTAGAGGAGATGGGGCAGCACTCTGGTCGTGCGAGGCCCTGCCGATACAAGATTCTCACAGAAGTACTGGTTTGGTGAGGACAAGGGTAGCTAGAGTTTATTACTATTCATGCTGTCTCTCGCCCAACATTCAAATAGAGAGCTAAAAGGAAATTCTGACAAACATCTCTAGGGATCTTCTTATACATTGGCCGGCAATTTTAATACTTGGGTGACAGCTTGGGGCTCACCAAGAATGAACACGCGTGGTAGACTAGTTATGGAAATAGTCGCAGCATTAATAGGATGTAAGGATTACAGATTGGTGACAGCAATCATTAACCGATTCTGATAACAATCTCGGATAATGGCCATGATGGAGGTGGTTTGTCCGCATCTGTAGTCTGGAGGGTAAAGAATTTAGACCAGAGTACTTTTGCTGAGGTCCTTGACATTAAATGGTGTATGTGATGCAAACAAGACAGAATATAGCAGAATGGGACACCCACCAGGAATGCTAGAAGGCTAAGAGAAGGATGACCAGGGTGTACCTGCACTCCCTGAAAGCAATATATGCGACTCACTATAGGGAGAGCAGGAAGGAGCTTGCTGGACTCATTCATGAGTCAAAATGTAGGGCCTGGAAAGTTATTTTCGGAAGTGGAAGCTGATCCATGGGGAAGGCCATATATGATCTTGGTAAGAGGACATTAAGACCTAAGGTACCTGTAAACCGAGATCCAGATGAAGTGAGGTGCATCATAGAGGGTGTTTCCCCCATGGAGAGGAGTTAATAGTGGATGTTAGGGAAGAGTCAAAACACCTGCCTTCCTCTTCCAATGAGGAGCTCATGGCAGAGATATCAAGAGTACCAGATCCAGAGAGATATTAAGAGAGAAGACACCAGATCCGGATTCGCTCTCAAACCTGGTGGTGGCACAGGCTGAACAGGATGTCTTCCTGGAAATGTACAATACCTGTCTCACTAAAATAATTTTTCCAGAAAGGTGAAAGAAGCAACAACTGGTGCTCGTGCCTAAGTTGGGGAGGAATCTGTCACTCCCTTCTCATATAGGCCTCTGGCCATGATTGACTCGCTTGCCAAGATATTGGAGCAAATGATCCAACAGTTGTGGAAGAGACAGGTGGACTCTATGAGAGGCAAATTGGCTTTCACTGGGGTAGGTCTGCCTCAGATGCTGTGGCAGATGTGTGCAATAAATTTTATTTTTTATTTTTTGTTTAACCCCCGGAACCACTGTTAGGTATATCTTCAGAGAATGAGATGAATAATGAGAAGATGTGTGTGAAAAATACCATGCCTGACTGGGATTCGAACCTGGGACCTCCGGATGCAAGGAGTTCTATGAGAGGTAGTGGAAGCAGAATGGGTATCTTGGTGACGCATGATGAGTGAAATGTATTTAACTGCATTTCGCACGTCACAATAGTGCGTTCCTTGGCGGCTGTTGGTGTTCCAGAGTATTTAATAAAAATGGTTCAGTCGTATCTTATTGGATGTAAGCTGATATATCAAATGCAGTGTGGGCTGGTTGAATGAAATCTAGACAGGGGAGTGCCACAGGGGTCTGTCCTTGGACACTCTGAAAATTTTGCATATGATGGGATTTTCCGGATTACTCTTCCTCATGGAGTAATTTTATTTGGATATGCAGATGATCTTGCCTAATGGTCGGCGCTAACACTCAGCAGGCGGCTGTCAGAAAAATTTACAATTCCTTCTCAACGATCAGTGCCTGGATGGCTGTTGTCGGACTGCAGCTTACACCAGAAAAAACTGGTTATTACTGGTGGCAGTTATTACCTTTGTGAAAAGAAGGCCTATACTGACTTTCGAATTGGAGGCTAGGAAGATTTACAAGGCCAGCAATTAAGTATCTTGGAATTTGGATTAACTCCAGACTTAGTTTTGGAGTCCGTGCCATCAGGGCAAGTGAGAAGGCGGAAAGGGTGCTGTGATTGATTGCCAGCCTCCTTCCAAACAGGGGCGGACCACTCCAACAACAAAGGAGATTGCTAGTGGAGTGGCATATTCTGCACTAATGTACTGAGCCGAGCTGTGGGCAGGAATCACTGAATATGGCCAATAAATTGGAAATTGAAATCCTTTAACAGAAGGTGCTGTCTTCTGTCTTTGATTTCAGCTGATCGGACAGTTTCCTTAGAGGTGGTGGAAGTGCTGGCAGGACATATGCCCACTGATTTGGTGCTGATAGTAAGAAAGAGGTTAAGTGAGCAGAAAGTCATATTACCTAATGACAGGAAACTTGTAACTGAGAATATGAATGAATGGTTGATAGCAATTTGGCAGGAGAGATTGGACTGCAGCACGAAGAGTCAATGGACTCACCAAATAGTAGGAGATTTGAGGAGTTGGTGTAAGAGGTCACATGGTTCGCTGGGCCTTACCAAAATCATGGTGAGCCATGGCGGCTTCCAATACTAGACTAACTGGGCCAATGCATGTATGGACTGGATGAATTTTAGCAGATCCTAATGGTAAGTGAGGAAGACTGGAATGTCATTGTGGACTTTGCTAAAGTTACAAAAGAGCTACATGCAGGAGTCCCACACAAGAAGGAGACACCAGAAGATACTGGATCGGACAGGCCTGCATTGGAGTACCTAGGGGATCTCCTGATCATGTGGAGGTTCCTACTTGCGATGAAGCTGTGAGCACTTCATTCTCAGTGCCTGTTAGTGTGCTCGCTGTTTTCTGGAGAGCAAAGTTCCTATATTGGTAAGTGCTTTTTTGTGTGTTTAGGTGTGTGTGTGTCTGTGTGTGTTTGTGTACTATGTGATTTTGAGTGATGAGTATATATGTATTGATTGTGAATGGTTGCTTCTTATAGCTGGTTGTTGCTATATAATGTTCTTGTGTTGAGCCTTATGTTATGAAGAGTTTGTGTTGATGATGGCTGTTGCTCTGTGGGGCTTGTGCCTGTTGTATTGTCTGAGTAGGATTGATGAGTATCCTTGTGTAAAAAATGGGTTATAACTGGGCGTTAGTTGCTTGTTTGTATGTTTGAGTACATGTGTGCGTTTGTGTGTGTGATACCCCTCATGAAGTATGCCACATGGGTGGTTCCAGGAGGGGTGGTTAGGTAGAAGTGGAGGTTAGTCAGTAGTACACAAGCATACATATGCATCTAATAACATCCCACGGAACCTGTTAGCAACCCTGGCACTGCCCAGGCTAGCTTAGACATCATTCCCGACCTCTACAAAACAAACCTGCATACACTTGATGTACGAAATACTGAGAAAAGTATTTCAAATATCACTGCTGCTGCATGGAAAAAGTTCACATACAATGTATGGAAATTCGTACATTGTATGTGAATCAAAGCATTTACATTGATACTTGCATTGAAAATCATGGTAACACTTCCAGCACTTATAAACTTGTAACACTTTTGAAAATGAAAATATTATTTTGTAAATTAATAAAAAGGCTTTCTAAAAAGCAGTTTGTTGTCATTAGGGTTGCGAGATTTTAAGATCACCCATTAAAATAAATACCTGTTCATAGATTTGAATGGCTTTATCATAATTTTCAAGCTGTGCTGCATACTGAGCAACCTTCAACATACATTTATTTGCAGAAGAATTGCTTTCTTCACCCTTAAAATAATCAGCAGCCTGTTCATAATGCTGAACAGCTCTGTCAAGATCAACAGCTTCTGTTTCATACATTTCTGCTATAGTCTGATGGTGTTTTGCTGCCATAGTAAATCGACCCATATCTGTGTAAATTTCAATTGCTTTGAGCAAACAACTTACAGCTTCTGTTAAAAAATAAATCATAAAAAATTTATAAGCAAAAGAAATAAGCAAAAATTTTAAAAAATCTTTAATTATTAAATAACTATTACCATATAGATAATTGAACAAAATCAATATATTTTTTTACCCATTATATTTTTATTATCAAATCCATTAAATTTTAATTTTTATTGCCCCAAATTTGTTTTATTACTGTTGAAATTTAAAATTTAATAAAAAAAAAAATAAAATTAATGATAGAGTGGCAAACATCAGGGAAAGCAAATATATCTAAATTAATGTTGCTATTAATAAATCATAGATATGTTATATACACATATATTAAATAATATATGAGATGGATGAAAACATAAGGAACACCAAATATCAGCTCTCATTAGGCTCAGGCATAGGATAACTATACCAAATTCAATTAGCTTATAGAATTGAAGTAAACAAATCAAGCATATGTGTGGTCCAGGTGGCTGATTCACAAGCATCACCTATAATTCCTGATGCACATAAAAAAATTACACGACGTTAATATTCAGTAACCAATTACATTTTACAAAAGTTATATATATATTTTAAATTTAAATAAATTAAGACAGATTAAATGATCAATAAATATTTCTTACCTTGTTCGCCACATCTGATGATTATTCATGAATATTTTATTCATTAAAATTGCTTATTGTTACATAATTTCCTTGAATTTTTTAATAGTTATGAACCTGTCAATTGTCCACTAACAATAAAAATTCACTAATATTTTAGATTTCTTGATGATAGATTTAGATTTAAATTTCTATGATAATAAACAAATAATAAATTCAGTTTTTCTCATCCGATTGCAAGAAATCCTTAGTGTTATCAGTCTTAAGAGATATAATGAGTGGCTCTATGTTTTTTCTGTTATATTATCCAATTCACAATAATTTGGTTCAAGAGTATCCGTTATATGGTTTATATAGTTTTTCCATTCCTATTCTTAGCCCATTTGATCAATGGCTTTTAAACATAAATTTTTAAAATCACATATTTTAACAATAGTATTTTCTGATGCTATGTAACTTTTTGATTTGTCCCCAAATTAACTCAATTGGGCTGAGTTCACAATGGTAGGGAGGTAATTTAAGCATAGTTTTAACACTAGCTAAGTAATAAATTTCGGATCTTTTTCAAAATTCCCCCAAAAAAAACAAAACGCTTAATTTTTTAACCAATCAGCCAAAAATTTATGTATTTTTAACATCCAATAAGAATTTGGTGAAATTCATCCTCTTCAAAAATCACTCCTTTTGAAATAAGCCACATTTCGATGTCATTCTCTTTCCAAGACATGGCCAAAATTTTTTTCCTTTTTACAAGAATGATAAGCAGCATTGTCTAAGACAATAACCGAATTATCTTCCGGAAGAGGTAACACATCATTAAACAATTTTTTCAAAAGATGTGCTGTTCATCTCATTACGATACTCTCCTGTACATTTATATTCAAAACTCTTGAGACCACCATTGACAAACACGGAATCACTGCAGATATGCGTAATTATTAGATGCCTACTTTTTCCCGATGTAGCCTTATTATCAGTTAATAAGCCACACAGAAACGCTTCTTTTGACAAATTCACTGCTTTATCCTTCTAAATAAAATTTTTCATAAGACTTTAATTGACCAAGTTTTTTACATACAATTTATTCTATACCTTTCTTGCCTCATTTTCTTTTATTTCAGTTAAGTAATGTCTTCACCACATAATGATACCATCCCTTTCAATTAAGCACTTTCCCGTCCCGTATTTTGTATTTAAAATTCATAATTTTTATAAAAAGTTGTTCGTTGTAAATCTGGTCGAACATTATCGCCATTTATAACTCTTAACATTCTATTGTCTATTGTAGGCAGTTTGTTTCGGAAGTAAAATTTGCACACTTTTTCATAAATCGCATTTTGATCAAAATTGTCAACTTTTTCTTCAATTGACCGGCGGGGTTTTGTTTTCTTACGAGACCATAATTCATTAGTAGGTTTATATTTGCAAATCACATTGTATACTGAAGCAGCACAACTTCCAATTATGTTAGCATTTTTATTAACAATATCTGAAATCAACACTTTTGAATTACGCTGTAATTCACTTTTGTAAGCATTCAAAATGATATATTTTTCTGCACAACTTAAGGGCTTTTTTCTGAAGGTCATATAATTGTGTACTATTAACAGCTGAATTAGTATCAAAATAAACAAATTTAGGAATGCAGTACACACACAACTTTCCAGTAAACTTAAAAAAAATTGCATTACCCGGGGTAATTAACTTAAAATAACATTAGGGTAAATAAATAATTAACAGAAACACAAAACCTGAACAGGAGGACAAAAGAGTCATCATATGAAAATATCAAAGGTTTTAATAGAACTGAAATACATATTATTATAAATTTATAAATATTTGATTACGTGAGTAACTAATGAGTGACTAATTAATTATAAGATGACTAAAATGAATAATGATTATTGTGTTGTGAATGAATACGATCGCACTGTGAATCAGCACTGATACAAGGGATATGTCTCAAAAGAAACATGATGAAATCACTACCAAAAATGCCATTCTTCACCTACAACTAAGTGAATACAGTATAATGCAAATGTTTATACTACACTCTTTTTTTTTATTAATTAGTGTGTATTTATTTACTAAAGACTTCATAAGGATGTGCCAGCGCGATATTAAGGCAACTGAGTTCTATAAATTACAATGGTAGTTCATCCAGAAGAGAAAAAATGAATTATTTATCTTCTTGCCTTTAGTGGGCATTTTCAGTGACAGGGGCTGCTCGCTAGCATCCGCTCACATTCATAATGTCTTAAAATAAATAAATTCAACTGCTCCAATATAGAGGAATGTTGCTGTAACTGCAATGAAGGCAAATGGGTCATGACTTCAACAATAATATGAGAACATAAATGCAATCCATAACAAGCAATAGAATCAATATTTGACAACCTTCCTAAAACAATGAAAATCACAATCCACCAACATTAACTTTTAATTTTATGCCTGAGGGATATTCCAGTATAATTCAAAAAATTTTTTAAAATTTTATGGCATCATTATTTTTAATTTTGATGATATTTAGTATATAACTATCCACCTTGAAGTGGCCAAAAGATATTTTTTAATATTTTTAAAAACTTTTTTTTCTTGAGTAATAGACTATATTCTAACTTGCCAACAGGTAAAAAAATAATTTTTGCCACTTTTTCCATAAGCTTTAGCATTCTTATTTTACATCATACAGAGGTCACAGATGGCTTTTTGGAAAGAGTAAAGGTGGAACTTCATCTTAGTGTACTCAAAATTCATTTTGTTATATAAACAAATCTTGTAATGTATACTGAAGTTATGTTTACAAATTGTTGTTTTTCAAATTTTGGGCCCAAAATAAATAATGAATGGCTTAGGGCAACAGGCCTGTTTTTTTTATCTTTAAACTCTAAGGTACTAATAGTATTTGTAAAAAGAATTGAATTGTTATCAAGTGTACATCATTAAAAAAAAAAGGGCTACCAAATCTTAAGTTTGTGAAAAAGTTTCATATTTGGAGCCCAAAATCCACATGTAGGAGAGGTGGCAAAAATCTGAAATATTTACAGCAGTTAAGTACTTTTTATGTACTTTAAAACCATATCAAATTTGTTACTCAGGGATTGACAAGTGATGAAGCCATCAAAACCACTAAAAATACTGTTGTAAACAAAGTGTCCAAAAAATTCCAGCATGTATTTTTTCAGATAATATTGTAGGCCTATTATAAAAAATATTTTGATAATGAGATAGCTTATATTTTAGATATTTTTTCCTAAAGTATGACTCATATACACAAACCCATGTTTAAACACAAAGTGAATAGACACGCATTGGCATGAATGTTTGCGTATTCCTGAATGTAAACAATGTAGAAGGCTCAGTTAATGTTTTGATTTCAATGTGATATGTTGTAATGTTGCTAGTGTTAACACTGTCGTTAGGTAATGTACAGTTAAGATAACAATTTTTATACGGATTTGAATAATAGATCGTGGATACCGGTGTTCTTTGGTGGTTAGGTTTCAATTAACCACACTTCTCAGGAGTGGTCGACCTGAGATTATACAAGACTACACTTCATTCACATGATCCTCATTCATCCTCTGAAGTAGTACCTTACGGTAGTTCTGGAGGCTAAACGGAAAAGAAAGAAAGGTAATGTACAGTTATTTATCAAGTAACTTTATTAGCAGTGAACTTCTCTTTTACGTGATATCTTTTATTTTTTTAATTAGAAAAATTTTATTTTAGCTGTAAAGAAACTGGGATAAGACATAATGAGATGCAACTGGTAATTTTATAATTTATACTAACTGTATTTTTATTCTAAGAACCCTTACATTTTATAAAAACAGATTATGAGTGTTGAATTGGCATTCACATTGAAACAGTATGTCACAAATTAACTTACAATAGAAATTCAGTACTGCACAATATTTTAGAGTTTACTGAACATCAAATAACATTGATATATTTAAGAAGTGGATGTACTTCACATAAAAATATTTAGATAAATATTTTCATATTAATGGTAAAAGTTTCTGACCCATTTAATTGTTGTCACACTAAACCAATTAAGAAATCTCTTTGAGAAATATCTTTGAAACTTTCAAAAAGCAACAATGCAAATTTAAAATTAATTCTAAGCAGTGCACTGTGTATAAAATACTTAAAACAAAATACAAAAACCAGAAGATAATACAGAAAGTGAACTGGAATGTCAAGATATTTTTGAGCCTCAATGTGTTATAGTCAAGTTCATGAATAAAGCTTGTTCAGGACTTGGCATTTCCCCCGTTTAAGTTAAAAAATTATCGAGCAGCGCAAAGGAACCAATTTTAAAAAATAAAGTTACAAAAATAGCAGTCGTTATCAGTAAATTAAATGATTCCTTTGATTTAAATATTTCTACAGGAAAAACCAGTTTAAAAACAAAAAATTATGCTGATTTAGGTAGAAAATATGAAAAATTAATCATTAAAATAAAAGATAAAATGAAAACAGTTACATCAACCCAGGAAAAAATTAATATTTTAAGTTTATTACCAAGCAGCTGGAGCATTAAAAAAAATGAAAATGAGTTTAGTGTTAGTCAGTATTTAGCCCATCAATCCAAACAATTAGTTAAAACAAGTGGAATTTTGCCAAAATCGGCAAATAGAAACCCAGTCACGTAATTTATGAAAATGTAATTACATGAGTCCAAGATTTTTACCAAAATGATGAGCACAGCCAAATGATGCCAACCAAGAAGGACTGTGCTGTAAGACAAGTTGGCAGGAAGAAAATTAATATTCAAAAAGGGCTTATCTTATGTAACAAAGAATCGTACACATTGACAGACACTTGGTGGTAACAGTCCAATTTTTTTTATATAAGTACTTCTAGTATCTTAGAGTTTAAAGATAAAATACAGACCTGTTGCCTAAGGCCTTAGGCCATTCATTATTTATTTTGGGCCCAAAATTTAAAAAAAAAACAAAAATTTGTAAACATAACTTCAGTAAACATTACAAGATTTGGTTATGTAACAAAATTAATTTTGAGTAAACTAAGATGAAGTTTCATCTTACTCTTTCCAAAAAGTCCTCTTTGACCTCTGTATGATGTAAAATAAGAATGTTACAGCTCATGAAAAAGTGACAAAAATTATTGTTTTTACTTTTTGGCAACTTAAAAAATTACTCAAGAAAAAAACATTTTTAAAAATATTAAAAAACATTTTTTGGCCACTTCAAGATGGATAGTTTTATATGCTAAATATATTAGATGGATAATATATTAGATGGATATGATAAATATATTAGATGGATATTTATATGCTAAATATCATCACAATTAAAAATAGTGATGTACTGATCATTTGTTGAATTAAAATGAATACCCCATGAAGAAATATAAAATGTTAATCCATTCAACATAATAGAATAGAAATATGTACTATGAAACAATAGATGAACAGACGAAAAATCTAATGTAATTTTCCTGTCTTCCTTATGTAATAAAACTGTCAGAAATAATATCAGCTGATAACATCACAGAGAAGAAAAACAATAAAACTGAAGATGGTTAAGTAAGTGGCTGAAAAAATCAAACAAGTTTTTAAAATAAACATTTTTGGGAGTTAAGTCATTAATAAAATTACACTTTTTTTGCCAATCATTTATTTCACTCCTGACTATCATGGGAAATATCATTATGAATGTTAAGTCATTAACAACTATATAATAAATTATTTCTCTATTTAAAATGAAATGCTGCAGCATTTAGTTACCATTTGGATCTGATTTTTTATAACAATTTGCAGCATCAACAAAATTAGTAGCAGCATCATGTCGACTACCCGCTTTTCCATGAAGTGCAGCAGCTTCACAGAAGGCATGTCCTGCAGAACCCCATTTTTTGGCCATTTTAAACATATTTGCAGCTCTTTGGTAACATTCAACAGCCTCTTCAACCTTTGAAGAGCCACTAAAACAAAAAAAAATTATCACTTTCATTAATACTTTTTAACCAGAAAAATATGAAACATTTAAATATGTATGAAAATATGAATTATTTC
This sequence comes from Zanna intricata, assembly GCA_010016005.3. Lineage (NCBI taxonomy): Eukaryota > Metazoa > Arthropoda > Insecta > Hemiptera > Fulgoridae > Zanna > Zanna intricata. The sequence goes on from JAAAKQ030487902.1 coordinate 18,833, forward strand.
CCTGATTGCCTGATATTAAGCATTAATGTCTTTATTTAAATTAAGCAGATTCATATTTTACAGTATTATAAAAATTAAAATGAATATACAGATTGATTCCAAACTGCATGGCAATCTCTTGAGAGATGATTCTATAGCCAAAAATAAAAAAAAAGTTCATACAAACAGAGGTCAGAAACGGTTTGCTACTGAGCTTAGGCTTATGAACAATTTAGCCATGCTTTCTGCTCTCTCACTGAAATTAAACCCAACTAAAATTCTTGGGGTATAAATTGAAACTAAGAAACTGAATAAAAAGATGGTTAATACGTATATTAAAATTAAACACAAATTTGAGTTCAACTTCAATTAGAAACAAAACATACAAGCTGAATTAGAAAAGTGAAATGATTTTAAAAAGGACAATTTCCATCAATGTTAAAACAATATAATATAAATGAAAATAAATAGAAAGCTTATCAATAACAGAAAAAAAAAATAGATTAAAAAAGATGAATATTGTGGAGTTTTCGATTTTTTTTAAAAAATGATCAAATATCAAAATGGTTACTTGATAAAGCTGCAAATTTTATTCTCTTCAAACAAGGTGCTCAATGTGGTTGCCACAATTCTGTTCAATGTAAATTTAGCTTGGCGAATCCCATGCTAGTCGGACATCTCTAATAGCATCATAATTATTCCTAATAGTAGCTTCGACTTCTATTATACAATATGTCAACTCTTCTTGTTTGACAATACAAGCGAAATAGACTAATGCCAAGAAGATTACACCACACATTAAACAAGAGAGTGCTTTGGAAATGGCTTTTAACAGTCTCATGGGGATCTTCTTCTGCCCAAATGTGCGTTTCGATAATTTACAATGTCATTTCAAGTAAAACAGGATTCATCAGTAATTAGGATATTATTTAGAGGATTAGAATAATTTTCACATTTTCTAATTAACCATGACAGATTTTCATCAGTTCATCAAAATCGGATGGAAATAACTCTTGTACATGTGTTATAATGTGTTGTTATGGTGTTTTATTCTTAATGATTAAGTTTTACTTTCAGTACTTAAGTTTTTAATGATTAATTTTTTAATTGAGTTAAATCTTTAGAAGTAAAAAATGTTGTGCCAGCATTTGCGGCTATTATCAGGATCAGGTTAATTTTTTTTTTTTAGGGTTTAGTATAATTTTTCATACACAATTTGTATTTGGATGAAATTTATAAATATTTTCTTTATTTCTATCTAGATTTGGATAAAAACCAGGACTAGATACCCTGTTATTCAAAATTAATTTTTATTTCTCTAAGGTAGTTTCTGTAAACAGAAAATATATTTTACAACTACTAAATAGAAAATAAAATTTAATTAAAAATATATACAAATTATAGTGCAATTCAAGCAGCATAATAATTAACTTCTGACTTTGGTTTCATATCTATTATAAAATAAGAATTTTCAAAGAACAAAATCACAACAAAAATTGTGATTCAAAATGACTTCATAATCTAACTGTAACTAAAATAAAATAACTAAACATTAATTCAATATATTAATGTTCTATGAGTAACAAACAAAACAATAATTGTAAATCTGTTGTTTTTTTTTTATGTGTGCAATTTGTTTTTAGATTAATTAAATTAAATTAATCATTACATAGGTAAAGAAAACAAAAAATAATAATAATTTGGAACTGTGATAAAAACAGATGAATTAGAATGTATTTTTTATGCTGAATCTTAAAATGAAGTCAGTTTTTTCATCGCCCTCAGATTTTTAGTTATGATCCTTTAAAACACTGAGAAACTTCTTAAATAATAAAACACAAAATAATAACACTATGCAACATGATTTTTTGTTTCTGTAATTTTACACGTTCCTAAAGTATTATTTTTGCACTGATTTCAGATATGAAATTAGGTTTTTTTTAATCACATATAGTTTTACTGCAAATCAAGTGAACTTGTTTCTTATTTGAACATAAATTCTACAAAGGGAATTTTTATTGGCAGGGAGGGAAATTTTATTTTGGTAAGAGAAATTACACTTGTTACACCCAACTGGCTGTTAGATGGGAATCATTGTTGGCATGCTATAGAGCTGTAAGATTATATTTGTGCTTTCATATGTAGTTTCTTAACCCATAAATGTTTGAATAACCCAAACATGTTTTGTTGTATTTGTAGTAGCTATGTAATTGCTAACCAAAAATAGGACACTAACAGTTTCATGAGAAATGTCTATTACGCATACTTTGGCATAAGGCTTGGTGATGAAGACAAAAGCTGGGCATTGCACAAGGTACATGTGTTGAGGGACTGAGACTGTAGAAAAAATCAATGCTTTCTGCAATCCCAATGGTTTGAAGGGAAAAATCGTGTTAACAATTGTTATTTTTGTATGGTTATCGTTGAAAGTTATAATGCAAACAATAAGGATATATAATAGCCTGAATTTTCCTTCGGCCTTATGACCAGTTACACACAGTGAATCTCTCCCTATCCCAGTTCTACTTCCCATTGCTGAAGATGTGCCACTGGAGAGCAGCTCAGAAAATTAATGCAATGCTGCTGATAATTACAAGCCAGAAGAAGATTCTGCCCAAAATTATTCAATCAAAATAAACTTAATGATTTAACTCGAGACTTGAATCTGACAGAAGATGCCGCCCGATTGCTTGGGTCAAGACTGAAAACAAAAAATCTTTTACCCGGAATTTCGTTCTCTTGGTATAGGACCAGACAGACAGAAGGAATTAATAAAATTCTTTAAAGAAGAAGACTCTCTTTATCTGTTTAGCCTCCGGAACTACCGTAAGGTATTACTTCAGAGGATGAATGAGGATGATGTGTATGA
>JAAAKQ030487935.1:0-19829 GCA_010016005.3 Zanna intricata
CTGTTAAATCAGGCGGCAAACTTTTATGACGATGGAATACAAAAGCTTGTGGTTCGGTATGATAAGTGCCTTAATATAGAAGGCAACTATGTAGAAAAGTAGATTAAGATATTGGATTTCATGTAAAAATAAAATTATGAAAAGTGTCTTTGTTTTTTTTTTTTTAATTTGAAAACGGTACTTTAAAAACACACCTTGTATAAAGATAATCTGTTTAACAATTTTCGAATTTATGTAAATAGTTCAGAAAATAAATGTTAGAGTAAATGTTAATGTGATTAATCTACAGCTAAAATATAAAAACTGAGAAAAGCCTGAAAAATTATAATAAAGCAAAAGGTTTTTTAGTAAGTTTAATTTAATTATCGATAATAAGTTTAACATATGATGAAGTTAATGAGAAATTATAAATAATAGTCGATTGATGTATGCATGAGCAAGGAAAATTCTATGATTATATCATCCCAGAAGTAGTGTAATCCAAAATTGTCCTTTAAATTTCAATAATTTAGAACAAATATTTAGAAATGCTTAAATCAATGTATATTTAAGTAATTTAAAAGCAAATTTTTTTATTAAAAGTAATATTTTTCATTTTAATGAAAATTAATCGTGTATATTATTTGACTTATAAAGCAGGTGGTAAAATCTATTTGATGAGTACCTGAACCGAAAAATGCCTAATGTAGGAAATCAGCTTTTATAAAGTATCTCATTAAATTATCTGCTGATAATCCATTACCAGGTAGTAGCTTCAAATACTCGTGTACTATTTCCTAGTCACCGTACAAATGCGGCTGTGGTCTGCGGTTTTAAGTTCCTTCCACTTTCTGTGGTATCTAGTTTCGAACTAATTTCAAGTGTCCGGTCTCCTGCTCAAGTAACAACTATAATAATTATCATTATTCTACTTAATTAACCTGTTCTTGAGCGTACTCTATTTGATAGCTCCAATAAAATTAAATTGGATTTGTTTTCGTGACGAAAAATCAAGAAATATTCAATGAAGCGAAATATTCAAAGGTAAAACACAATCTAACAATTTTTTTACATAATCCAAAACTTCTACAAAAATTAATATAAAGTAATTATTTCAAATGATCTACTATCTTAAACAATATCTCATGTAAATTTTAATTGAATTTCTTCAGGTAAAACTTACATATTATGATGATGAGATGATTACATAATGCACAATTATAAGTTCCGCATAAGTTGTATTAGTAATTGTCCGCGGACCTGTTGGGTAAAATTATGTCGCGTGTTCGCGGCTCGATAACGATTGCTAGAGATTAGCAATTTAAGAATGTTTATGTAATTACAATTTATTATTTCAATACTATAGAACAAAAATAAAGTAACACAAACCAGTATAAATAAAAATGACAATAATAATAATAATAGTAATAACCCATAAGGGGTTTTCTGTTCTTCATCGGACGCAACCCCAGTTGGCAGATAGGGGAACGCTCAGCAGATATGCCGGGTAGAGGGAAATAAAATACCCCCCGCGGATCAAAACAGGAACAAAATCCAGGCAGCGTCTGTTTCAGAGTGAGCACCTATCTGGTCAGTGTCTGTAATCCATGTCAGGATCGGCTAGTATTACTCTACTTGACAATAGGTATAAACTGCACGGTAAACCGATTTAAATGGAGATAAAGCCTCGGATAATAGGGATGAACAAGGATGTAGACCGGCTGGTCCCCGTTCATTCTATATGCGGCAGCTCCCTGTGGTCTCTGATGGAGTCAGTAGCGTCGAGCCACGTAGAGCGACCACTACTGTACCACTTGAAAAAAACGGCGCCAAACATCATCATGCCGGGCCCATTACTAGTGCTTCACAGACAATATCTATGACCACTGCTGCAAGAAAACTGAGGCAATGTAGATGAACCGATGAATATAAAAATAGGAAGGGAAGAGATTACGGAGGTAGAAGAACTTTGTTATTTGGGATGTAGAATTACTAAAGACGGAAAGCAAGGATGATATAAAATGCCGAATAGCACAGGCAAAACGAGATTTCAGTCAGAAATATAATTTTCTTACCTCAAAAATTAATTTAAACGTCAGGAAAACATATTTAAAAGTATACGTTTTTTTGTAGCTTTATATGGAAGTAATGTATGACTAGTATTATGTGGAAGTATAGCTTTATATGGAAGTAAAAGTTGACTTTTGGAGTACCTAAAAAGAAATGATTGGAACTTTGGAAATGTGGTGTTACAAAAGAATGTTGAAAATCAGATGGGTGGATAAAGTGACAAATGAAGACGAATTGCGGCAAATAGATGAAAAAAGAAGCATTTGGAAAAATATAGTTAAGAGAAGAGACATACTTATAGGCCACATATTAAAGCATCCTGGAATAGTCGCTATGATATTGGAGGGACAGGTAGATGGGAAAAATTGTGCAGGCAGGCAACGTTTGGAGTATGTAAAAAAATTGTTAGGGATATAGGACATAGGAGGTGTACCGAAATGAAACCTTTGACACTAGATACGGAATCATGGAGAGCTGCATCAAACCAGTCAAATGACTGATCACGAAAAACATATTTCATAAACTTTGCCAAGGGTTGATAGGACTGAGATAGGTCTATAGTTTGTCCTAGTAAAGGCAGTTAGTTACTTTTATATGGATTTGAATACTAGATCGTGATACTGGTGTTCTTTGGTGGTTGGTTTCAATTAACCACACTTCTCATGGGTGGACGACTTCAGATTGTACAAGACACAGTACTTCATTCACATTTATACACATCATCCTCATTTATCCTCTGAAGTAATACCTCACGGTAGTTCCAGAGGCTAAGCAGAAAAAGAAAGGTCTATAGTTTGAAACTACCCTTTTATCTCCTGCTATATAAATAGGTACCTCTGTTACCTCTTTGAAAATTGTGGAAAAATAACGATTTCAAGAATGAAATTTATCAAGTCAATTAGTAACTGGGAATTATCCCAGTGATTTGTAATTATGTTTGTTATTTTTTCCTCATCAGGTCGTTTCTTTTGTTTTACTAATAAGTGTTTTACTAATAATCTGTTGGAATCGTTGGTTCAAAAAATACAGAGTTGTTGAAATTCTTAATTTCAGGATACAATTGGCCATTTTATTTTTCCAGTTAAATTTCTGCCGACATGACCAAAATTTATTCAATTCATTAGCCATTTCATTCTTGTCAGATACTATTACTTGTACTACTAGTACTATTACAAGTACTACTAGTACTTGTACTTGTGTACTATTTCTATTGGGTTTTTTATCCATTGAAATATTTGCAGCGTTCTTTATATTTTTGCTGATGATTTCCCCTATTAATAGTTTTTACTGCAGATTTTAAGTCTGGCTAGTATTATTATTCCAGTTAATAAAATAAACCAATTTACAGAAAGCAGTTGTAAATTTGTTTAGTCGTGATTGCATAAACTTCGTGTGTGGGTAATGAGCATAATTAATCGATCAATACTGAAATAACTGTAGGATAGTTGAAACTAAATATGTAATATATAATAATCTAATTTCGCATTAAAATGTTTTCTATATTTTTTCAGTAATTATTAAATGGGTACAATTAATCAGTACAATAAATTATATTTCATCATGATTTGACACAATAAATCATAAATTCCTTATCCAGATCAATTAGCCAGAACGAATTCTACCAATTTTTCATAAAATATTTCCCAAATGGTTAAGTTTAAGAAATACAATTATAAAAAACGACAACTATTTTTAAAAATTTGATTTTGAGTAGATTTATGACAATTTATGACAAAAGAAATCTCCCTTAAAATGTAAATATTATCTTCACTGACCGATTTCAGAAAAAAAAGTTTTCAATCTGAACAGGTTTTTTTTTATTATTGTATGTTTATGCTTTTCTGTGTACCCAATTTGATAATCTTTCCTTACTCTTCTCCGATTTCGATGAGTAATTTTATCTTATAAAGGAAGTTCTTCTGAAGGGTCGCTTACAGCTTCTATCTGATGACTTGAATAAATGATTTTTAAAATCGGAAAAACTAACCACTAGCCATTTGAAGACATTTTCAGATTTGTATCATTGTTTAAAATTAATGTAAGATTTTTGTTTTTTGTAATGTACTGATACACAGGCAGATGTGATTTTGAAATTAGAATTATTTTCACATGAAAAGTTAAGAAAATTAATGGGATAAGTTAGAGTAACATATCAAATTTCCAGGTTTTGAGTTTTTTGACAGCTACTTCCTAAGGAGACTGCTATTGCCCTATTCTTATTCTAAAATAAATTAAATTATGTGAAATAACATTATAACTGTAAAAGAACACACACGCACGCACGCACGCGCACACACACACACACACACACACACACACACACACAATTTTTTCCAACAAATGACGGGTTTTAAGAATCAGTGAAAATTAAAGTCATTTATTCCTTAATTTGTCGCCAACTTGAATTGTTAAGACAAACAAAAATTATTCTTGTTTTATATCTTGTTGACAAATTTTTTTTAAGTGCAATATATATATATATATATATATATATATATATAAATTTTTTTTTGTTTCATTTTAAATTGGTTTCTATTTACAGAATTGTTAAGAAACATTGAACAAGAATGTTTTTTAATTCCCTACAGTGGACAGTTTCCTGATAAGAGTAGTCGCTCAGTGATTCACGTCTCTTTTCTTCAGATCTTATCAAAGTAGCGTTTTACGCAGTCTTTCTACAGCATATTTCTTGCTTCAGATATAATAGGGTTCTGCTTTCACAATAATGAAAAATCTTTTACAAGTTACAAGAACCCTCTTACTCGAGGAAGTCTATGAATAATTTATTGCGCTGAAATAGATAGCATCGGAAACCTTCTCGGGTCGCTATTTAAACATTAACGTATAAAAATAATAATAATAATGGTAATAATATAATAATAATAATATCCTTCTTTTTTTCTTATTTTGTTTTTTTACCCCTCCACCCCTGAGTCGGACCAAAAATTAAGTATTACTGAACCCATGGGAGTGTCTCTGCCTCTAAGGGGCTTCACCGCTCACCTGCAAGGCAGCTCGGCCCCACCGGGTCTGGATCTTAATATACCATTTGTCTCTAACCCCCGGAGATGGAGAGGTCAGATCCGCCTATGCCGTCCCCAACATCCGCCCCCGGAGGCCGGGTCTCAGTCTTTTATCTTTTTAATAAACCCCACTGTCCACTCAAATAATAATAATAATGCCCTACGGCAGATAATCCCCACGTCTGGAATATAACTTCTACGTTACACGTCCAGGGCGAAAGCAGCTGTACATATATTATTCATGATGCTGGCTAACGGGGCTCCGAGTGTTTTCCCTCGGAGATGGAATTTGCTTTGATCTGATTTCATCTACAGGCCGTACAAGACAGGATTTTTCGGCCACTTGCAGATATGAAAATTTAAATGATTAAGGATATAGATTCACGCCATCTTTAGAGCTGGCAATGTTGCGGCTAGGGTCAAAGTGATTGCAGGTCCAACGGAGGCCCTTCCACTGTCCATATGTCCCCAGCGATAGCAAGTATGTAGTAAGGTGCCCGCGTATGTCGGTGCATCGGAGCCCTGAAGACGTCGGTTTGTAGGGGTCTGGACATCCAGGACAAGATTGGAGTGCAGATATTGCGCAACCGCTCTCTATCAGAACATAACCCGGTTCCATCGGAGTACCGACTGGACCTCCAGGTTTCGTAGCCTGGAGTGGGAGGGTACGCTGGCTGTTAGCGTTACTACAGAAGGGTTCATATTATCATGCAAACTGAACAATCAAACATGACAGTGTGTTAACGCAAACACCCTTATTTAGAACTAGCCGTTTCACCTGAGTCGAAGCATAGAGAGTTATGAAATAAGAATTGCAAAAGAGGTTCAGTGCTTCCAAAGAGCTATGTTCAAGAGTAATGTAACAAAACCTAAGTGTTCAGCAACTACGAAAGAGATGAAAATTTTTCGAGAGTTAGTCCTTTTCTTGTCGTTCGAGAAATAAGTAAATATGCTGGAGGCCCAGTTAAAGAAAACAGGAAAAAAAATAATGGACTAAAGACATCTTGAGGGATTGAAGCAATCTCGAGGGAAAGAAGATTGTTAACGCACGCAAGCCTAGACCAACAACTTGGTGCGGCTGCTATTTCTGCTCCTTCTCCAAATGCTGCCAATGCAGATCAGCTCCTCAGCAAACTTGCACTCAATTTGACCGGTATGATTGACAGAATAATAGAAAATAAAATGAAATCTTTCACTTGTAAAGAAATGACAAAGCCATCGATAAAATTACAGCCTTCTGATGATACCTCGATTAAGAGGAAAAATACATCTGATCAAAAGAAGACAGATGCTAAGCCAGAAGTCCAAGTTCGTCTGCGTGACCTAATCGATGATCGTGCCAAGAGAGTGACTAGTTTGCATTTTCTATGGAGACTACGAAACCTCCCACAGTTGAGGTGGTCTCTAATCTAAAGATACCACCAAAAACCACTCAGGGAGGCTGTTTGTCCTGCTTGAGGCGGTGACTGGCGAGGCTCCTGTTGAAGAAGTCTCCCAGATTCCCGCCTCTCGATCGGCGCCTAGAAGAGGCACCGATCCATGTCCGTTGACGTGCACAGCTTCGATGGCATCCGATTCGGAGACCGGAAGCGATGACTTACCTGTTGAACACGAAGCTGTTTGGAGAATAGAATAGAAGAGGAGAAAAGAAGTCGAAAGGCAAACTTAGGCAATAAACAAATTAAAAATTAGCAAGTCGATAATTCAATTTACATCAATGAATATTTGTCAAATCCAGTAACTTCAACGCTTGGTACATGATGTAGACTCACTTTGTATATGCCTGCAAGAAACACATTTCAGCCGAAATTAAAATTTTCAATTAAGAAGATACAATACATTTTGGCGAATTCAACCGCCAAATATAAGAGTCGGAGATGAAATAGCTATATTATCATCAAATAGAGCTACTATCGAAGCGGATGATGTAGACACAATTTTGTAAGCGGTCGCAATCAGAATGATGTGTCCACTGCAGATCACTATCTGCGACATGTACTGCCGAATTTTGATTGGAAGGAGGACGTAGCACTTTTAATTGCTCAGCTCTCGCCACCAGTACTACTGGTGGCGACTTTAATCGGTTACATACGAATAACAAATTCATTTTTGTTTTCCGCCGAAGAAAGTCCAATGTGCGGTTTTGTAATAACGCACTTACAGTCCACGTTTCTAATGAAAGAGTGTATCATATATGAGAACCTCATAAAGAGGTTCAGTTTAATAAATAATATTGCTGCTGATTTGGAAAATGGAAATGAAGAAAAAAAATTTGCGTCTATACACGACAGTGGAGTATTAACAATTCTGTAAGCAAATTAAAGCTGTTTAAGGAATTTCTAAATGAAGTAGTTTCTCTCTATGGAAAAGGACATTTTTTTTAATAATACTGGTATTGTAAAAGACATGCGTTTCTCATTTTGGTTTTTGTGTTTTATTTATTGTTTCATTTTAATATCACGGCTCTTTAAACTCTGCAAGTGTTCTCAGTGTCTTTAATACACGTGAGTGCCCAGTTTTTTATGTTGTCTTTTGGCGTTTTTAAATAAAATGTTAGGGTCCTTTACACCCTTACATATGACGAAAATGATAGTAATTTAAACTTATTTTAAAGAATGTGACGAGAGCTAATGACCATAGACTTCGAATCCCATAAAATTCCCTCTCCAAAAAAAAAAACCACTGGCTGTCCGATTAGAGTTGCAAAATAAGCCTTACTATAATTACGTACCAGCCTCCTTATTGAAGAACAACAATGCAAAAATTCACTAGAACCAAAGAATTATAAAAGCAAAACCCATAACTATAATAAGCCAGTTGTAGTAGCAGTTGACAAAATGGAAAAAAATAACTTGCCTAATAGACGTAGCCATCCCATCCAGTAATAACCTCAACATTAAAGACAATAGGAAGCTGCAGAAATATACAGATCTTGCTTCTAAAATTAAGGAAACGTGGATCAAAAAGAGGTTTATACAATCCCAATAATTATATCTGCGGAGGGAATAATACCATCGCTTTGCATAACAGTCTTGAAAAACAGAAGTTGGTGAAAGCATCAGATGGTGAAATATCTGCTGGGAAAGACCCACGGGCAAATACAAAGGAACATGATAATAATTGATATCTGCCATGTTGCCTGGAAGGCACTTATTCAACAATAGCAAGTCTAATATCTGTGGTATAAATTACTCCGAATTTAGAAAATGTCACTTGCAAGAGGCTGTGGAAGTGTAGAATAATAATAATAATAATAATAAAAATAATATACTTGATATGTAATAAATATTCTTTAATAATTATAAATTTAGCAGATAATGTCATAAATAAGTATAAATTAGTTCAGGTAAAGGTGGGTAAAAACGAGAAGTAATATATCATGTACAATTTTTCTCAAATCCAACACAAATAACTTACTAAACGCTAGCAAAATTAAAGAAGTACCACACCAGGTCATTTCAAACTCGCAGAACCTTTTAATATAAAGCGTCTTGTTGCACTATAAAAACCGATGACAGTGACATCCGAAGGGTTTTATTTTATACATTATCATTCACTCCCTCAGAGAGAGAGGGGTGGCAGAGAGGGGGGGAGAGGGAGGGTGTGTGAGAGGGGGAGGGAAAGAGTGGGAAGGGAGAGTGAGAGGGTACAGAGTGAGTGGTACAGTAGCTGTACGTGTGAGATCTGTACCATATTCAAGCTAGGAGTCCAATTGACATCCACTTCAGTCAGCTTGTAATCTTCTTTTGAAGTAAGGGCTTAAAGCATGTTTCGCTATCCATTTAGGTACTGCGAAAAATGGTCCTTTCACAGTTTCTTTGGTCTTTCAACAACTTTGACCATTTCAATAATTTTCTACTAATATTCCATCTTCCAGCATGCTCTAGTTTTGCATTTAAAAATCACTGATAATATTCTTAATGAAAAGATATTTAATGAGATTACGCTCAGTTCTTGCCTTATATAGAATTTTCATTTATCCCACAATAAACCTTCTTAATATTATTTTGCAGTTGTCTTTATCCAAGTGCATACGTCAATATCCCGCTTCACTTAAAAAATAATAGAAAGCTGAAATTGACATAACCTTAAAACAATTTTAGTAGCGTTTAATATTTCATTTTATTTTTTTACAATTTTTTAAATTGCGCCATTCATTCCCTTCAACCGCTCAATTTTGTGTTCAATATCAAATTCTAACCGATAATCTACAGGGATATTATTTCGGTTGTACTTATTTTAATTTGGCAAATGTTCTAAATATTATCCGATTGAATGCTATAAACGGAACTAAGCCTATTCAATAACTCTTTCATTACATTTTCTTTTTTTAATCTTTTTACTAGCAAAAACACATAAATGTTATCATTGCCCGGTTTTGACTAGAGATGAATATAGCCATAACTTTGACAATTTAAACGAATTACCCCTCTTATAAAAAATTAGCTTCACTAAAAAAAAGAAAATGTCACCAACACTGGCATAAAACTATTACGCAATAAAAATATAGTATGCTTTTAAGAATTAAACTTAGATTAAAACATTAAAATAAAAATCATAAAAATTTCGGTGAAAATAAAATCCTGATTTATTTTATTTGTAAAATATATTCAGTGCTGAACTATAATTTTATTACAATTGAATTCTGATTGTCGTTCTGTTAAGAGCAATTTTTATGATCGAAACTTGGAAACATATGCTAATGGATACTACAATAATAATTTTTATAATTAAATATCTATTCTAGAAAGGTGTTTTATCATGTTGTGTTTTGAACTGATTTTTATAATTAAATTAATGATTACTTTTAAAAGAAATTATGGAATCAAAAATGTTTATGCGTTGAAATAATTTTATTAAATTACAGTTTTTACTCTTTAGCTACTGTATGACAAAATTACTAATTATATGTTCTTTTCATATTACAACGCACCTTTTCAATGAATCGAACTCGTTTTCGCGTTACTTTAAATTTTTTTTCTTTTAGCGCGTCTACTACATAAAGAACCGACAACTTAAAAAAGAAACTAAGTATGGTATTTATTTCGTAGTTATTCTGTCTACCGGTAAGAATTATACTTCGCTCTTTTTGCAAAGGCTTTTTTTATTAATAAAGAACGCTTGAAGAATAAAGAGAGTAACATATACTTCTATGGAATTAAAAAGTGAGGTTGAATCCAGCCCTGGATTACAAAGCAAAAGTTAAATCGGTGAGAGAATGAGTCGTCCTTGCCCAGGCTTAATTCGTACCGGCAAGAGTACCGCTTCAGTACTCTGCTGCACCGACAGAGCGACACTTCAGCGAATCATTAGGGAATTACTGGGTTTTGACTGTCCTTTTAAAAATATTTATCGTCATAAAAAAACCAGCAAAGGTAACAACTATTATGTCGCAGTACAGCTGAACACTAGAATGGATGTTGCTTTTTTCAAGTAGCAGGTTTTAAAACGCGCATTTGAGAATTACTGCGTGGTTCGTTTATTTTAAAACTAATAGCGAATTGGATTAGCTATAATTAATTTAACTATTCTAAAACTTAATTTTAAAAAAACGCTAAAAAATAAAAAAATTTCCCTAAAAAATAAAAATGTTATTTAGGATAAATAATAAAAATTTGCGTCAAATATACTACGCATTAAACTAAACTAGCAGCTAGCTTTATTATATTACACGCATAAGAATTTTTTTAAGTCATCTCAAAAAAATCAAGCTTACATATACTAAATTTTACGTTATAGTTTTCTTTTCTCCTGATCGTATTGACAGTCTTTGTTACACCACAGTCTTAAAACTAAATATCTAAGAAACATTATAGGATTTTTAAATAATCACATTGTTACAGACTTCTCGCACACAGTTAACTGGACTTGGGACTGGGTTTTTTTTTATTAGACAAATTGAACATATACTCATTACATCATTTATCTTTTAATTAATTTTTCCAAGTCCAAAGACACGAAAATGCTAGATAGTGACATAATTTCTATCGTCGTAAACAACATAGAATAATCTTCTTTTCATCCACTATGAAACCGGAAATATATCGATCTGGACCTCCTTTTTCATCTGGCTCCCTCCCATTTTGACCCCCAGATTTTTTCCTTCAGTTTTGGTTTGATACATTTTCGATCCCCCATTTCCCCAAAAAACTATTTTATCCTTGTTTTGACTTCATACATTTTACCTATACCCCCCCCCAAAAGTAGTCGTAAGGGGTGTCATATAATTTTTTTTGGTCTAGTTTACGATTTTAATACTACCATCCACTATATAATCATCCAATATTATAATACTTGGGACATCCAAATAGAAAGGTCTCGACATGTCGACAACACCATGATAGAAGCAGAGACGGAATCTACCAGACCAGTAAGCGGAAGGTTGATTTAATCTTCCCTGAGACAAGCGCCTCGGATTTGACAGACGGATCCGATTGGGATTACTTGATGGAGGAGATTGGCCAGTTGGTCTCACTGGTTACATCTAATACTAACACGAAGAGGAAAATAAAAAATTGTGCCTTTAGTTTATTAGCCATAAGACGTTGGAGTCACAATGAATGCGCTTTATGTGGCATCCTCACTAGAATAACTGCAGCTAAGGGCGTATAGACGGACCCAAGTAGAAGAACAGGAGATCACACAATAGTGGATAAAGTAAACACTTTAGAAAAAGTGAAGTTAGTGCTGGATAAAGGAGACGCGGATGACCTGAAAGAAAGTACTTACCTGTAATCAAAGAAGAAATTAAAGAAGAGGTACAAATTAAATTTTCAGCAATTAGATCAGCGTACGGTCAGACCTAGAGGGCCACGGTATGGGTTCCAGCGAAAGGTGCGGCTCTTCTGAAGAAATTGAAGAGGATAAAAATCGGTTGGCACTCTTGTCCAATAGAGAACAACGGATGAATTCCTTGCTATAAATGTTGAGGAGATGGCTATCATTCGGGGATATGTAACTGATCTGACCGCACCAATCTGTGTTTTTGGTGTGGGAGCCCCGGACATCAAATTAAGGATCATTCAGAGCCAACAGTGTCTTAACTGTGGTAAAGTAGGGCACCGAACCGGAGGCCGGTTTTTCAAAGCAATTAGTAATGAAATGCTTGTACATAAGTGCTAATAGAGGGTCGAGGTACACAGCTTGCTCTAAAAAAAGGCAAGCGATGTGAAGGCCGGTATTATAATTGTGACAGAACTCAACTTGAATTCTATGGTGAGTCAATAAAATCGCTTTCAGATGATGAGAAAGTAGTCGTGATACGACGTGTTTCCCATGAATACAATATAGTTAAAATATCCAAGAAGAGCGGCCTAGTTATGGTCAAAATGACACAACGTACCCTGATGAGGGGGTATATTTCCCCCAATTGTACAATGGACAGATTCGATAGATTCATAGAAATTCTGGAAGATACTGTCAGAAACTCGACTGGACCGATGGTCTTCACCGGGGATTTTAATGCTGAGAGCTCGAGCTTGGGGGACGCGGTCCACCCGTAGAGGATAAAAATTGGCTGCAGTGGCTGCACAATAAATTTAAATGTAATAAATAAGCCGGGCATGAACAGTTTTATCGGTCGAGGATTGGGTTCAGCCGCTGACATAACACTAGCATTGGATAATCTGATGCACAGGGTCGTTGGATCTATTCAATTGAAAAAAAAAACAAAGCTGCAATCAGTTTTCAATACAAGGAATTTGTGTAGATTTAGCTTTTAAGTCAAGAGTTTTGTACATTTTTTCACGATAATAAAAAAACTGAGCTGGAAGTATTAAGAACTTTCTCAACTAGAAAAGAAAAGTTGAAATATTTTGGTATTTGTCATGAAAATGATAACGGATAAAAGATTACCTAATTTAATACAATAATTTGTTAAAAATACAGAATCAACGGAAGGAAAACTGAAAGCAAACATTAATATTTGAAAGAATTTTATGCTCAAATCAGATTTTGTTCAAAATTATGAAAAATGATGATCTGTCATCTAGTTAAGTTAACAGTACTTCAACTTTTAATTCTAAACGTGAAAAACAAAACGTAATATAAAAGGGAAAACAATTACATGTTGTTATTTTTAATATATATGGATGTGTAGATGCATAAACGCAGAAAAAAATTTTAATTTAAAAGATTAGGAAAATGTCCAAAATTGAACGAACGAATTCTTTAAAAACTCAATTTATAACTCCATCTGGTACTCTGAATTACAATTTTTATTTGTTTATATGTCAGAATAATAATTAAAAGTATTAAATAATTTTCTTACAACACATACTAAATTTTCCATTCCTATCTTACGTATTAAAATCACAAGTTTTTGTAATATTTGAAGTATGATAGATATTATGCAACGAATATTTTAGTCGATGGTTTTATAAATTGCGTAGTTACAAACAGAATTATTTTTCGTTTCTTGAAGAATAATAGTATTCTTGTAGTAACAGCGATTAGTATATATAATTTTATACAATATAATTGGTTTGCATTGATTATACAACCAGTATAGAAGAATTTTCTTACAAAAAAATAGAGAAGTGTCGGTAAAAAACCATCACAATTATCTGTCATGGTTTTCTCATAAATAAATTTACTTCTCTTACATCCTGTTCAAAACAACATTTTATTAATAATATTTGACAAGTGGAATTACAACGTTATCAAGGCAAGTTCAAATATTTAGATACTATACCCTCTCATATATTGGAAGTAAAAGTTTCGATAGAAGAATAAGAATGCATATATATTTAGGTAAATGATCCAGCCATTCAAGATTTTTAATTTTTTCAGGAGACAATAGGATGCGGAGAGGAAAACGGTTATGCCAATGCGGCGGGAAACACCGGTGCCAGAGGCAAGATCGCAATTCAATTTCAGTTCGGTCACTGCCAGTCAGTCACATAACTCAACTGAGTTAATTGATCTTGGCTCGCCACTAAATCAACACCTCAATTCACACCGCATTCCATACAAAATTAACTCTTTTCTTGCCAATAAATCGTGAAATACTACGGCCCACATTCATAAGACTTGCAATAAAATTTTTATTATCGGTTTCATTAATTAACAAAGACAGATATTTTACAAATTAAAAATAGCAGAGTACTTACAAATTTTAAATAGTAAAAAGTTTCATCATTTAGCTAAACTTAACTAGTAATTTATTTACAGCATTGGCCCTATGAAAAGTGTGATTAAAATAGAAGGAAACAATTTTCCTTAAAAGAAAACAATTTTTTTCTGAAATACTAAAAATATCACTATTAACTTTTTGCTTCTTTTTTTTTTTACAGAAAACATCTCAAATTAGTAAACATTTAGAAATAGGGAGAAATTATCATAATAAACACATTTATATTTTGTCCGAGTTATGGATAATTTATCCGAATAGTTAACGGAACTTTATTTTAATGTGATGCTTAAGTTATGTGAAACGGTTAGAGAAGTATTTATATGCTCGATATTAAAAAAACCCAATTAATACAGAATATATGCACGTTCCATAAAAAAAGATTCTACACTTATTTGCGATAGATAAAAAGACACAAAATAAAAATTCCAACAATTTTTCATCTAAAAAAATAAAATGGTGAAAATTATTTTTGTCAATAAATTTTGTTTGAACTGACTTAAACGTGAAACAAATATTGTATTACAATGGTAAATGATATATAACATGCATGTACTGCTGATTGTTTTGTCACATGTAAACATACAAACATTATCAGTTTTAATTTTAAACAAACAACTGTAAGCCCTAGTTGTTACATATCGTGAATTTAATTAATTACAATTCTTTTCAAATACAAACTGACTAAAGTTTTGCATTTTCAATAAAATTAAAAAAAAATATTATATTTTCTTTCATCCAATTATTTTAGTAACTTATTATTGATTATTAGTTTATAGATATTATTTTTTTTTTTTTTTTTTTTTTTTAATTTTGAAGAATTTTAATAACATATTTTCTGTATGCTATAATTAAAAAAACTCAAGATAAAGAGAAAATTTTAAGGTTTAAATAATTTATGGGATGAAGAATAACTTATATAATAATCCTGTAAATCTATGACGAAATAATGTAAATAAGGCCATGTAACGATAGAAAGATCATTGATTTTAAGCAATTTTATTTTTATATAAAAGAAATTGGGAAAAGAAAGGTTACATAAGCAGATGGAGAAGTAAAACGAGATTTATTGGAAAGTCAGTGAAATGAATAGCATCAAAGTTTCACCCAACGATTTTTATTGAAATACGAAGTTTACAACTCACCCAGAGCGTACTACTATGGGAAGCACAATTCACGCAATTTTTAACTATATACAAGTTTACCGAAAAATACAACCACCTAATTAATTCTTCTACTAGTTCTTTTAATTAAAATTTAAATGTGTATTCAGGAGAAACATCGGACAAATTAACTTTAAATTTCAATGCTAAAATGAAATACGAGTAAGTTAAAAATTTTCATTTAAATTAACTTATAAGTGTAAATGCAGGGAAAACATTTATTAACACTTAAGTTGTAAAAGTAAATGTACTGAGAATTTTATAACTGCATAGAAGACGTCTCAATGAATGCGGAAATTTTTTTAACTAGGAGATTATTCCATAGTTACTTCAGAAATTAATATTTTTAGTAGCGAGTGAGAATTTAAAAGACTTCTCAACTTAAAAAAAGCAGTTGATTACTTGAAACATAAAAATGGGTACTGCTCATAAATATTATTATTATATGAAAATAGTTGTTCATATAATTATTTTAATTAATAGAATTTGCGTATATCCGTTCATATAAAACATACACAGATTCCATGTCCATGGAAAACAAATCGTTTTCACATAACAAATACACAAAATGAACGATACAAATTTCTTAATCTAAACAAACTTCATCATGTTAGAAGAATTTTAACAAACGAATTACTTGCAGATTCATTTGTTTTTTGAAGATACAAACAATTTTGAGAATTATATTCTCCGTCGACATCAGTGAATAAAATTATTAAAAACCTCATTAAAATTTAAAAAATGGTATACAAAAAATAGTAATGAATAAACGTGAACATCTAAATGGTAAATTTTTTGTCGATAACAATATTTTTTTGAATAAAAAATCTCTGTTATGAAAATTTAGAGTAATAGGAAAACCCCTTTAAAAATATATAAATATACAACAAATATATATAAATATAAAAAGATATTAATATACAATAACTAAAAGTTTATATTGTAAAAATATTTAATTTTTATCGAAAGTGCAATTACTACCTGTTTTGTTACTACTGAGATGATTTAATAAAATCATTAAAAAATACCCTAAATGAAATAAATTATAAAAATTAACTGAACATATCAACAGAGCATTTTATAATTTTACTATAATTAATAAAATTTTGTTCTATTTAACGCAAGTGAAGTACTTAAAGCTTTTTTTGTTAAAAAGTAAACAATGAAGTACATGCACGTAGCAATCTACGATTACATTCACAATCTCCTTATTAATTACATAAAGAACAGGCGAATTTATTGTTAAAATAATAATAACAATGAATACTTTATTATTATTTTATTAATAATGTCTTTTATCCTAATCATGAACATGATAAAAAGTTTATTCTGTGCTAAATAAACTAAAGAAAATCTAAAATTCAAAGAGTTGGTTAAATAAACATGCTTTATTTTAACAGGGATATGTTTTATCTAAATTTAACTACAGTTAATTTAATTCGGGAATTTTAATTACAAAAATAGGGAATTAGAATTGTTAAACAAATAATTCATTAGCCTCAATGTTTAAAGTATAGAATATTTGTACATAAGCTTCGTTGTAAGCAATTAATAACGGAGAATGTCTACTATCAGTTGAACTTCTCTAATCTTACGCTACCTCTTTTTATATTTATATGATTTGCTTAAATGCCTGACGTAGAATTTTCATTATTTACTTTGTCTTCGTCGTATACGTGTGACAAAAGTGTCAGTAAACTCATCTTTGTACACAGAAAAAATAAAACTCTAAAACAGATCGATTACAACAAAAATTAACCATTAACTATGTGAATTAAAAATGATAAGGGACTACAAACAAAATTAGTAATATTTTACAGGAGAACTTGAAAATGTCTTCAACCACTTGTGTAGTTATTTGTAGCCGAGAAGGAGTTTTAATGGAATTGAATACAATCAAACAAAGGAAAATTTTGTTAAAAATGCTATTTATTTACATAAAGACATAACACATATAATTATGTATTATTATGTTTAATAGTAATGAAATGTTTTTTTTTTCTTTCACTTACTTGCACAAACTGGAAAAAGATTATTAAAGGTTTTCGTTATTCATCTTTTTCTCTTTCTCAGATTTGCTAACTTATTAAAAATAGAATTAGATATTATTAAATATTAGATATTAATAAATATATTAATAATATTAGATATCAATTAGATTAGATAAAATTAAAATGGAAATAGATATCATTCTGCAGTCTGCATTCTACAGAAACATTCAATACAATAATTTAAGTTGATCTGAAGAATAATATTAGCTTTTATGGTTATAATTTGGTCTTATGTCCACCAGATTTAAATTGCTGAGGGACGTACGGTGCATCCAAGGAAATCACAAAAATGTACTAGACAGGGTATTATTACTTCTAAGGAGAATCAATATACTTAATAAGATTTAATGATAATCACCCATAAATTTTATTTTGTTGTTCGTGTTAAATAGTTTATCTTAATGGTTATGTTTCTTTTGTTATTTTAGTTTTAATCTTATTACTATCTTAATTTTAACCTTCTCTTATTAATATTGTAATATCCGAGGAGGAATTTTTTTGTTGCTTTTTGACCGGGACTATGAAAACGCGAAATTGTTTTCGCCCCGCCACCCCACAAAAATAAATCGTTGTAATATTCAATTTTGAAGATTTATTTAGAGAATATATTTTATATATATATATACTCAGAATTTCCGTAAATAACTCAGAATATAGAGCATATGGAGTAAAACTATAGGGAAAAGTTTTGTTTGGTGAATAAATGGAACCGGAGACCCACAGCTTCGCAAGAAAGCAACTTATTTCTTTCAGTTTTTTATCCCGACGAAATTACTTTAAGATTTAAAAAAAAAATCGTTCAAGTTCATTCAATCATTACAAAGCTACAACTAGTCAGATAAACAGTAAGTATGCATAATTAGAAAAAATCAAAATGACCAAATTGTTGCAGAATCTATAATTTTTGTCAACGCGAGAACATAATACAAATATTGGTATTACAGAGAAACATCATTTTGTGTTATAACGTTCTATAAATCTTTAAATTATTTTTATCCTCTAAATTCACGTAACCTAATTTTATTTTCATGTTTTTAATTTCAAAATAACTTAAAAGCTAGTAGATTGATTATGCAGTTGAGGAATACGATATTGGAGTCGATGAAGAAAGATATCAAATAACCAAAGAATCATTCTCATTTCTAAAAATTTAAAAATTTAACTAATGCGACTTAAAAATACATCGATTTAAAACTTCGTAAATTTTTTAATCAATTTTAAACCGAATGCAAATTAATCGTGTACTTTTTATGAAAAATACACTGTTTATAACGACTGTTTTCAAAAAGTACAAAAATTAACACATTTAATAATTTTTACAATTTCTTCTGATAATAATATAATTCGATTAAAATCTATCTACTTCATGCAACGTGTGGAGCAGACAGATAATCGTTAGCGCTAGAGTAGATAATTAATGTTACCGATGTGATCCGTGAGTGGGAGAGATAGAACGGGGTCTGTTATAATTGGTAACACTATGAGTGATGTGGAAGAACAATAAGAAGCTCAGTGTGATGAATCCCTAACACAAAAGGAAGACAAGTGATAAATCAAAGGCTTATCTATGTTTTGACCGTAGAATAGGGGACGAGGAAACTGGACCCTTGATGCTACTTCGCACAAACTTTATGATTGATTGTGTGTGTAAGAGGGACATAGGCGATTCTGTATTTCGATTCGATTAAGTATGAGTTTTACATTTTCCAGAAACATTAGAGTAATAAGTAGTGTGCATATAGCAACGGTTGTTTTTATTCTGACGTATTACCCCAAAAAATAATGATCAACTTTAAACGTCAGGAAACGCGTAAAAGGGGAAAGGAATTAATTTAGTTTTGAATACAAAAACTTAATTCATCGGTTGGTTGTGTGCCTTATATATCAAGATAATAAAGGTAGTTACTTTTATTATGATCTATATACTAAATCGTAGATACCGGAGTACATCCGTGGTTAGAGTTCAATTAACCACAAGTCGCAGGAATGGTCGGCCTAAGTTTATTGAGGACTGCATTACGCCGGTAGAGTTCATTATATTGATAAAATTAAGTAGTTATATCAGCAATTAAAGTCATTAATGATTTTAATTTTAATTGCTGATACAACTATAAACAAAAGCACACACATTATTACCGTATACCAAGAAACAATTTATATAAATCTTACAATATGTTCTTATCAACTTTCTGAAGAAAAATACGATATTATGGGTGTGTCGGTCGCATGATGGGAGAGGCAGAGGTGGAAATGAATTTCCTTTACGTTTGAGGTACGAGGAGTACTGAAATACCATTCACATAAATTTTTTCTCGTATATATATATATATATAATAAAATTTTTTGGCTCAAAAATCTCCAAAACTTGTAGATAAATTTTCTTGAAATTTATATATGCGAAAGAAGTTTATTT
>JAAAKQ030487946.1:15813-30557 GCA_010016005.3 Zanna intricata
ATTTTTTAAAACCCTAAATGACATGAATTTTATGATTATATTTTAAAAATTAATTAAAATGCTTACGATTTATAATAGAGCTGGGAATAGAAGAAAGATTTAAAAAAGTGATTGTTTGCTTTTGAAGTAGTTTCTGTCAGAGTGCTCAGATTTGATTCTGGGCTAGGTTGGTGACTACACATTCATTAAAAGTATTCTCTTTGTGGATGGATAATTTCCTTGCTCTTCCTTCTCCTTTTCTTATCCTTTATACTTTTCCTTGCACAAGTGCAATTGGTTTGGGTCAGCTCCCAATTCTTCCATCTTGGTAATTAGCAAGATGCATGCTTATTTATAAGAAGTTTATATGATAACTTTGTGTATTAACTGAACTACTCCAAGGACTTTGTATTATACTCTATCTTTTTTCTTTAATGTTTGATAGTATTTTTATAATTTTAAACAAATAAACAAAAAAAATTTTTCACTTCCTCCTGTAGCATAAATTGAAACTGATAATGTATAGTGGAAATAATACATGTATTGAATTTTATTTAGTGGGATATTGTATTAATTGCAATTAATATAGAAGTAAAAGATAAAAATCATTAATCTTTTATTTTTATGATGTGAAGTGTTGAACAATACTGTATATGTAGGATAATCATATTGTGTAATTAATATAGTGCAGATTAATGAACATTCCTTCAAATAATAATTATTATATATTTGATGAAAATATGTTTTTTTATATAATATTGTTGGTTTTTTCTGTAATTTTTATTAATTTCTTCATGTTTTAGGAAACATTAATTGTATGGTCTGAAGGCGATAACTTTGATTTGGCATTGAGTTTCCAGGAAAAAGCTGGCTGTGATGAGATTTGGAGCAAGATATGTGAAGTAAGTAAACAGAATTATTTTATAATTTGTTACTGTGGAGTAAAATTTTATCTACCTCCCTCCAAGTAAGGGAAAATTTGCACAAACCTTGCTATTTCTTTGTGCTTTTTAATGTCATTGTTATGCAAATCGATATATTACTGATGAAATTTTTAAAAAATTTCTTTGTCATGTGGAAGTCAATAAGAAGGACTTAACTTGTTTTTACTGTGACTAGCTGCTTGAATTGCTACATTTTCTTTTTTTCAGTTTATGCAACTCTCCTTCAAATACAAATAAGTAGTGTTGCTCCCAGTAACTCCTATATTATACAAGAAACTCATATTCTTTCCTGCAGTATGATTAGCCAGTTAAGATATTACTGTTTGTTATTCTTTACCAATATTTTTATTTTTAGTGTCCCCAATGTAAATTAGTTAGAATTAAATTTTATTTATTTGTAAAATTACCCCTTTTAATATCTTAATTGTTATGATTTTTTGATTCTAAAGTTGTGTAAATATTTTTAACTTATAATTACTCTTAATTTTGGTATGGTGAGCAAAATAATACAAAGATTCTTCTTTTAAATTACCGACTGGTATTTTTGTAAAAGAGATGAGGGACTATTTAAAAAAATAAAAATAATGGGCTCTTTAACTACAGAAGTAGCAGAATGAACTTTTTTCTTAATAAGACTCTAGAAAAACAAGTTAAAAGAGACTTGTATCTGAACTCACAGACTGATAAAATGACAGTCTAAAATATTATGAAATATTTAAAAAAATAAAAAAAGAGAGATACAGAGGAAAAGGAAAGAGATTTAGTGTTAGATTGTCTTTTTTGGATTTAATTAACCTAAAAGCTTAAGTTTAACTTGAAAAAAATTCAGATGAAAGGGCAGTCATTATATCTTTGGATCCAATTTTTTAAATAAAATAACTAAAATGATTTATCAATTGAAATATTTCTGGATGAGTTTTAGGTAATTTAAAATCAATATGTAAAATCATGGATAGATGAAACTAAAGAGAGCTACAGAAAGAAGACCTCTGATAAAAGTAGACTAATTTTGTAGTATACAGAAACCTTTTTGTAGTACAGTGTGGGCAGGTAGTCCTTTTACAATGTAATAAATCCTGCTTAATCAGGCTCTACTGCTGCCAATTCTCACACAATAATATTGCTCACTAATTGCTCTTATTGCACTATTGCTAATATTGCTCACTGCTGCTGGAAAAGATGAGGAAAATAAGTCATGTTGGGGATTGTTTGGTGTTTTTATTCATGGTAGGATGACTAGTCATAGTAGAGTGTAGAATAATGGCAGATACAAGTGCGTTCACTGTTGTAGAGCATTCATTAGCTTGTGTGGATCCATAAATATCCACACACTGGTTAAACTTTGGAAAACATTATGAATGACTTCTTTGTGAATTTTGGGAAACTGAGACATGTGCTGCTGTGGAGGCATCAATTCAAAGATCACTGATGAAATCAATACCCAAACATTCTGTAGAGTTAAGCATTCAATGATCAACAATTCATGCAGCCACAGTTAATGTGTTGAGTTATAATGACCTGGATCGACATCTACATGTTTATGCATGTCAGTTGTTGCTACAATGCTTTCCGAGAGCAAACGGAAACAAAGAATGTCTTGTTCTCAGATGAGTACAATTTATCGAAGCTCTTGTAACCAAAATGTTTTTTTTTCTGGGTGAAAGACAATCCTCACATTTTTTATGAAATCGAAGATCATTTGCCTCACGTTATGATTTGGGCTGGAATAACAGTGAGCATCTCCCTGATCCTTATTTTTTCAGTGGTGCAGTTCTTTAATACAGTTATCTGAGATCGATCAATGAATGGTTGCTTCTAGAATTAATGGAAAGAGGGAATGCTGACATTATTATGTTTCAGCAAGACATTGCTGCAGCGCATTTTGCTTTGAATGTGCTGCAGATGCCTCAATAAAATTTTTCTGAATCACTGGATTAGATGTGGGTTATACATCTCCATTGCTTTGGCCAGTAAGAAGCCTCACTCACCGTACCTGACAGTGCATTCTGGGATTTTGTAAAAGAGGAGATTCAAAAATGTAGGTACGTCTACAACGAGCTGCTTCAAGACTGCTTTTAAATTATTATCCTGATATACTGTTGTGGATGAACAACTGGACATGGAGGTGCAGCTGTGCTTTGAACATAGTGGAACCCAAATAGATGTTTTAGATCTATAGAAGATAGCTGCACTTATCCTTACAATTTTGTAACTAGCGTAAAAGAACTTCCAGCCCACCCCATTCAAACAAAAATGCTCTTATGTTATCTTGGTCAAGTAGGGGAATTGTATGAAAATGAATCTAAATATTTTCAAACAGTGGTTTCATGAATTGTTAAAAATATGTATCACTGACTGAATTCAATTACTGTCATTACAGGAAGTGACTCTTTGAAGAGATAATTGAAGTAATAACTGTAGAACATTAGGATAAAACAATTAACATGGAGGCCCATGAAATAGAATGAACTGAAGAAATGTTTGAATCAGGAAATCAGTAATACATTACAAACCTACATTTTAAAGGATCTTATTCAGCTTCTAGTAGTAAAGAAAATAAGAGAATCTTATGCAAATATTGAGTTGGCAGTAGATGATTAGTGAACTATTCCAACCTGCCTCGAGTAGAATTAACTATTCAGATAATAAGATTCGGATTATTATCATTTAATTTAAGGTTATATAAATAGATTTTAGCATTGCTACTTGTATAAGCCATTAATTCTGTAAATAATAGTAATTATGTTAAAGTAGTTTATTAATTAATTTAAATTAAATTAAAACTGTATTTAAATAGATACGATTTATTTAAAAGAAAAAACCAGTTTAAGGTATAGATCTCACCTGTTGACTGTTGGTCTTAGAAGAATTTTTGTAATGTGCATTAAGAAATTTTATAAATCTCAAGAAATTCTTGATTTTTGAGATAATTATTTCTTTTTTTTATATTAAAGGAATCTTGATGCTTTAAATAAAACTCTCAGCTAAGGTATTACAACGTTTTAATAGAACCCCAATTATCATTATCATTGAATTTTTTCTAGGAGTTAAAATAATGTATAAAATAAGGGTCAAGCTTTTCATTGTCTGAAGAATTGCGTTTTGTGTTCAAATAGCATTGATAATTATGAGAACTGAATGTCTGTGTACAACAGTAAAATGGGAAAGGGACTTAGTAGGCCCTTGATGCCAATTAAGATGAAAAAGGTAAATATGCTGTCTTTCAATGCTGGACAAGTTAGTGGATCTTACTGTTTCTATGTAAACCAATCGATGATAATGATAATAATAAAAGATTTTAAACTAATCTTTCATATTCATTAATGTTTTATATATATATATATATACATACATTTACAAAGTTATACTATCATTTGATATTCCTCAGTTACTGTTACCATACTTTTTTTTTTGTTGTTAAGAGGAATATTTAACATGGGAAAATTGTCTGACTGAGATTTGAACCATAATATTCCAAAAGGAAGTCAGAATTGGTTTATCCACCACGTAGGCAACATTATTAGAAGTTTTATAAGCAGTGATAACAATTAGATTTTCATTTTATTTAATTATATTAGCTTTATTGCTTTTTTGTGCTGTTTAAAAAATCAAGAATGAAGAAGCTAATTCTAAGTTATGAAAATTACATTTTATGTGGTAAGTTCTGTTTTATTAAACTTTATTAAGAGATTCATTTGTTGTTTGTATTGATAATCGCCAAAGTGGATATTGTTTACTTTTTTTTAATTGATCTAAAATTTTTATATTTCATCAACTTTTGTACAGGTTCAGGGCAAAGACCCATCTGTTGAAGTTACGCAGGATATTGTTGAAGAATCTGAAGATGAACGATTTGATGACATGTCCGATTCGGCACCGCCGATTGAACTACCTCCATGTGAAATCAGTAGACTGGAAGAAATCAATGAGGTAATGTTCAGTTTTTGAACTGATTTAGTTGAACCCCATATAAAAATCTAACATCCTCAGTAAGCTAGGTTGCATTTGTATGAGTAAATTCAAATTTTACTGTTTGTAAAATGTGGTTGTAATTCTAAAAAAATTCAATTATTTTGGTGATTACACTTTATGCTCTTACAAATGTGCCGGTTGTCTTTTATGAATGTTTTCATCTAAGATAACTGTGTTATTGGGAATTATTCTGAAGGTATTGACTGGGAAATTGCTAAAAGTGTTAAAAAAAATTAAATAAAATTTTACCAATCAAGCCTCAAAGGGAGACTGGCTGCTCAATTAAGGTAGATGAGAGGAGTTTGTCATCTTGCCCATGACACAGAACACTTCTTCTTTAAACAAATTGTTTAATGGTGTATTTTCTTATGTAGATTAGTACTGTTGAGTACACTGTTCAGTATTAGTAAACTGTTCTAGGCATTTACACTTTGCAAAATGCAACAATTTTTTCTACAAAAGTTAATATTCGAACACTATTTTATAATCTGAATAATCTTTTCTCCCTCACATGGCCTGAATATTACCTGTTTGTTAATTAATTGAATGGTTATTATTACAAACAATGTGTCTGCTTGTTACTTATGACTGAATGTAAAATAAATTTGTATTCTATGCACTTCAACTAGACCTTGTTTAATCATTGTGTTCATTTTACGTAAGTATAGGTGTCTGAGGCTGATTTTGCACATACTTATTTTTATCTGAAACATTGAGCTAAATTTTATACATAATAGTTCTGTGAACATTTTTTTTCCCCATATTGGACAACAAATCTTTGATATGTATCCATCTATAATATGAATTGTATAGATGTACAACTTTATTTATCTTCTTTTGATCTTAAAACAATTTAATAATTAGAAGTTGTTTAATCTTCATTTGCTGAAAAATTTGCGTGAAATGTTTCTGCCATGTTTGGCATATTAAAACCATTATAGGTAGTATTATGATTACATGGTTAGAGCAAAGTGAAAGCTTCTGTCACACACATAGGCCACCATTATGCTCATTTGTAGTTAATGAAAGTTTTTACAGAAAACAAACCTTTTAAAAAAGAATCAAGTATTATTAGAATAAAACTTTCATTTCTTGCTACATCAGTCAACTTTTAAACCTAGTCAATTGTCATATATTCACTGAGAAATCCCTTCAATTCTAAAGCTTACACTTTTTTAATACTATATGTAGTTGAAGTTGACAATTTTATTTTTAATAATAATGGTAACAGAAACAATAAATGGTGTATCATCTTATTCTTATTGTAGATTTAATATCCACCTATAAGACTGAGCAATGCTAAAAGGAAATTGAATATGAATGTACCATATAAAAAATTGAGTAAGAAATTCTACAATGAAAGATATAGGATTATTTAGAATACATAGGTGGGAATTGAAGAGGGTAGGCTGAAATGTTTTGGATACTTTCAGATTATACTCTGTATTCTTTACAAATATAAGTAAATATAAAGAGAAAAAAGATAAATTTTGGTTAACTTAGAACAGGAAAAAGACTTAAAAATAGATAGATTTACATAAAAAAAATTATATCTTAAAAATTATATTATACTAATATTCTAAGATATTAATATAATAATCTCTCTTAAGTTATTATATTTATTATCTTAAAAATAGATGGATTTATGTAAAGAAAATCTCAAAAGAGAGAGGGGGGAGCAAGATTTTGAGGAAGAATGGCAAAATGACTTGAGGTAGCTGAATATTGGTGTAACTGACAATTTGACAAAGAGAAAGAATTGTGATTATCTCTTTAAACTATAGAATATAGTAAATGCACTAAGTGATTTTATGCTCAAAATATAATAAAGAAAAAAAATCACAATTATGTGAAATAATAATAATTAGTTTAATTAATTAATTTGCTGTTTTATGAACAGCAAGTACTATACAACTTGGTATACAAAATTAAAATAAAAAATTAACTAGATGCCCAATAAAACCTATAATAAAATTAAATATTGAAAGTAACATTGCCATATTTCTGAGAAAACTCTAGGACATATGAAAGTGTACAGTGTACCTTTTTATATTGTCAATTTTCCACCGAAAAAAAAAAAAAGATTCTGTAGATTTCTTGAAGGCAAGCTACAGATATTTGTGATGTTTTGTTCACTATATGATGTTTAAGAACAAAATGTTAAGCTTTCATGTTTTGAGCAAAACACTGCCTAACTTTTGTTTCTGAAATTTATTCATGAATCGTAAACATGAATGAGATTCATGTGTAGATGATGGACATTCTAAATAAATACATTTTTTTCTTTGTTTTCCATAAGCAGATTTCTTAAAATGTATGCTCTTTGTAAATAAATAAATATATATATATATATATATCTTTTGTTACAGTTAATAGGGAGTGGATTGCAGTCTCCAGTTAAAAAAGAAAAGCTGGCTATAGCAATAGAATCAGAAGGTTACATCAGAAAACTCCTTAATCTGTTTCATATGTGTGAGGATCTAGAAAATACTGAGGGACTCCACTGTCTTTATGACATTTTTAAAAATATTTTCCTACTTAATAAAAATGCCCTCTTTGAAGTTATGTTTGCGGGTAAGTTTTATAAACTATTGATGTTTATGTATAATTGTTCTTATTAACTCGTGTATCCTGTAAAGTTGAAATTTTTTCTTGATCTTTATACAAATGCATTTATGACTACTTCTAAAATTAATGAAATGAATGACTGTTAGAGAACATCTTTCATGTTTATTATGTTTCTGTTGCAGATGATTTAATTTTTGATGTTGTTGGATGTCTAGAATATGATCCAAGTTCACCTACACCAAAGAGACATAGACAGTACCTCAAAACCATATCTAAGTAAGCACTTCTTCTGATAGTTTTTAAGTTATTAATGATTACCATTTATTTAAAAATTTTAATACACATTATGTTTATTAACTGAAGCTGAATAAACAAATAATTGCTGTGATTAATTCAAAGACTTTTGATCAGCCATTTGAAGTTAGTTGAAGTTATTTAATTTTAAACATACAATAAAAAGAAAATGTCAATTCTGTTTTAAATTTTTGTTTGCCCTCAGTCTGTGATAGCTTACATTCACTTAAGTTTATTCTTTTTACCCAAAAAAAGAAAAAAGTAAACATGCACAGTCAAGCATTACTTTAAAACCTTAATTATTTTCAATGTAATCCAATATGTTTAGTTTAAAGAAGGAATGTGTGCCAAAAAACATAGTATGCCTAAGACCTTTTCATCACTTGTGTTTTCTTCAAATATATAAATAGATTTTTGTCTTGTCAATTTTTCAATTTTCTGAAAATATGTATATTTGTTCAGATAACCTTTTTTCCCTTTACATAATTCTGTCCTTTTTATTGGTAATTTTGTTTGGTCAGGCTATCCTGTCTCTACTTATGTCTTCCAATTAAGTAGAATAATATAGTTTACTGTCCATATTTAAATACATTATCTTCCATTATTATTGATATTTTTAGCTTGATGATCCTGTTTCATCATCTGTCTTCTGAGTTAGTGATTTATTTAACATTATTAACATCTATTTTTAAATCTTAATTGATTTTATTACCATTAAATTTAGTAAGAGATTCTTGAGAACATAACATGGTTTGTTGTGAAGGGAATGCTGTAATATTTTATTTAAACTATTTTTTTTTACCAAGTAATTGATGCAACAATACCAAAAGTAATAATAATTGATAATTTATTTTCTTCATTAGGTTTAAAGAAGTGATTCCTATATCAAATGCTGAATTGTTGGCTAAAATACATCAGACATACCGGGTCCAATATATTCAGGATGTTGTCTTGCCAACACCTTCTGTATTTGAAGATAATATGCTGTCTACACTATCCAGTTTTATATTCTTCAATAAAGTAGAAATTGTAACTTTAATTCAGGTAATTTTTTTATTTTAATAATTAATACTTTATACTCAACACATAATTTTTTATTTGATACAGAGTAATATGTTATATTAATAAACAGATTAATAATTAGTGAATATATATCTTTATAAATATAAATAGTAAATATATGTTGGATAACATATATCCATAACTGTGTTATGGATTTTATTATGCTTTACAATTTTATAAGTGCACATAGCTGTAACAAAATCAATATTATTATGTAAAAAACTAAAATGATATATCTTATTTTCTTCAAAGGGCTCGAGGTAAATAATATCTTAACTGTTAGTTGTTTTTTTATATCATGCTATGATAAGTTCTGTCTATTTTTTGCAGTAACAGAATGTAATAGTATATAAATGTTCATCCTACGTTTTTCTAAAAATAATAGAAAAATCTTTTAACACTGTGTTTGTGTAGAGTGAATTTCAGTAATATCATTTATTTTAATTTGATGTAAAATATTTAGCATTTGTGTTGCATTCAATTTCTCCGAAGTTAACGGGTATTTTCCCTAAATCCATTTTGACTAGTTTCGGTGTTTAATTTTATATTGCAATATATTTATGTATATGTACATATATATATTGTATATAACTCAAAAACGATTATCCGTAGAATGTTGAAATTCTGGATTTCAGACTGTTGTAACACCTAGAGTGACTGCTGTGCGCCTCCTTTTTTGTTTGCAATTGATTGAACCAAAAGTGTCCAAAAAAAGCCCATAATCCAAAAAATGTGGATTTTGGACTTTTTCTTAACTGCCGTAATAACCCCTCATTGAGAGCTTCAACGATGTATTATAAGTGGTACTTATTCAATGTTTCCAGATTTATAGCTAGATGAAATTTTAATTGTGAAATATTTGGATTTTAAAAGGGGAAGGAACATCAGTTCAAATCAGACTTCTCCCTTTTTTGTATTGATTTATTAATAATTATTAACCTTTGATTGCAAAAAAAATTTTACAATAAAAAAAAAATGTGTATTTGTAATTTATAGGTGTTCAAGGAAGTCATGTGATGTCCTCTTCAAATTTTTTTATAAATATCATAAGATTATTTATTAATTTAATTAACACTTAATCTGTAAGTTTATATTATTTGGCATCTAACTCTTAACCATATAAGAATTATTTTTATTATTATTTTAATGATTTTTTTTTTTAATATTTATCTGCCATTTCCTGCATTTATCTAATCATTCATTCATATTGAATTACAGGAAGATGAAAAGTTTTTAAATGATCTCTTTACCCAGTTGACAGATGAAAATACACCTGAAGTCAAACGAAGAGATTTAGTTTTATTTTTAAAAGAATATTGTAATTTTTCTCAGAATTTACAACCACAAGGAAAAGAATCATTCTTTAAGGCATGTATATATTTTTTAAATTCCCTTTTTGTAAGACTACTTAAAAGATTTGAAATGTATATTTCTTTTTCATTATTTTTATTCTGCATATGAATAAAATTCCAAAACCAACTTTTATATTAACATTTAGAGCGTGTTTTAATTTCCCTAAGCTGTATTTTGATGTAGCAGTAGTTATAGGAAAGAAGTTCTTAGCTATAAATGCTGTTGGTTTTTGTTATTATTTTTGAAACTGTCAAAATACCATCTGATATGGCAGCAATATTGTGATTATGTAACAGGATTGGATTATGCAGGTTGGATTGGAATTATTCAGCAATGAAATATCACTTTTCATTTTATAAAATTCTTAGTTTTTCCTCGTAATGTTATTATCTTCCACTATTTTCTGTATATTGTACTATTATTTTTGTTGAAATAGCTTTTTTTATGAATCTAGAATAATGGTCTAGTGGATGATCTAAAAATTGGCTAATAAGTAGGGAAAAAATTTCAGATAGACTGAAAATTTTGTAGATTCTACACTAATTTACACCTTTTTTTTAATTTTGAAAAAGTTTTTATTTAATTTCTTTGTATTGTTTAGTATTAATCTGTATGTTTATTATGAGGTAACCTTATTACTATTGTAGTAACTTGTACTTCATAATAAATATAAAGATTATTATCTGGTAATTTTATGAAGTCTGTAAAATAATTTTAATAAAACATTATTAATATTTCTTTTTTAATTAAAATAAATAAGTTTTGTTTAACTATAATTATTTCTGTAGTTTTTTTTAAATTTAATTGCAAGTTGTTACTATTTTTTAATTAATGAAGTCAATTTTTTTTTGCAGCATATTTCATTTGTTAACTGATTTTACCCATTAGTACATTTGTACTTATCTTGCTAGTATCAGAACAGTGCAGCAAAGCATGCACATAGTTTCCCCATTAACTTGTTAATTTTGCTGTTTACTTTTCTTTTAAACTCCAGTAAAAGGTTAAATCAGATTTTGACCAATCATCATTTATTTTACATATCAGCTTTGTTTAGATTCAGTTCACACAATTTTTTTGATTTTAAATAGGCTGTAAAAAAAATACCATATGACTTACCTTTACAATTAAAGTTTTTTTTAGCTATTTCCCATGCAGCCACTTTCCCCTTAAAAAAAAAAAAAAACAGTGCACACAGAGAGTTTGGTATAGTTTACCAAGCTCTCTGTAAGCCGGTGATTGGTATAGTTTAGTAAGTGCCAAGAGAATTAAACATTTTTTTCTTCAGTCAGTCTGAAGTGTTAGTGTGTTCTCATAAATTTGGAGTGTTAAAAAGAGACTTTTTGAATTCATAGTGTTTGGATGATTCAAATGAAGTTATTACAATCATAATGTAATTATTAAATCTGTAATAATTTATTCAGTATTACATGGAGTAAGTAAATTGTTTTAAGACACTGTTAACGCAGATGATTTGCTAGTAATTAATTATGTTCATTACTCAATTATGTGTGTAACATTTAATTTATTGAGATATCTTCCCACCTCTCACCCCACAACTGAAAATCCCTATTTACATTATTTTATTTCTGAAAAGTCAAAATTGTGAAAATTAACAAAAAAAAATGTATGAATTGATTTTGTATTTTCTTTTTTTGCTAAACTAAGTGAATATATTCATATCCCTTTTTAATGTTATCCACTTTGTTAAAATCATAAGTTTCATTCATTATAACTTTACTAAATTTATTAATACTAAATTCCTAGTATTAACACTTTCATTATTGCTTTCCTTCATTATTAATATATAAACAAAATCCATTTTGATTACATACCTGAAATCAGTTTATAAAAAGGAAATAAATACCAATAAAGAATTAGCAATTAAATACTGAAATGAAAAATAAGAAAACAAAATTATTGAATGAAATTTACTGGATATAAATATGATAGTTAATTAATAGTAGGTAGAAAAGAGCTGTCTTGCAGAATTCGAAGACACAATACTTTATATGATTGTGCAACACACTTTTATGTCAAAGTGTTCCCTTATGTTAATTTTTTTTCTATTGAAAATATTTATTTCTTAATTTTTAATAGAAATGTTTGTATTAAATTGTGCTTATTGATCTGTTTTATAATAATTTCAGACATTATCTAATCTTGGAATTTTGCCTGCACTTGAGGTAACATTGTCTTCAGATGATGTACAAACTAAAACTGCCTCTATTGATATTCTAACTACAATAGTTGAGTTCTCACCATCTGTTGTAAGAGAATATACACTTCAACAGTCAGCTACAACAGATGAGGTAATGTTTTTTATCCAGTTTTTCAATACATTGTTGAATTTTTGCTTCTTTTTTTTTGTAATGTTTAAAATCAAAAAGTGTGTGTATATTATTAATATCTTCTTTTTTTTTTTAGTAAAAAAGTAATAATTTTTAAGATTTAGAATAATTTTAATATAAATTTTATAACTTAACATTTTTAAAGATAATTTAAGATTATTTAGAATAATAGATCACATAAAAACAGTTCCAGTTCAACTGTGTACACTTGATATAAATTTTTTACTGAAATTATTAATGTTTTATGAAAATCAATTGTTGAGATATAATTATTACTGCTGGTTGTGTCAATAAAATCATTACACTTATTGAGAGTATACAGAGTGTATCACAACGTTATTGTGGGACTTTCATAATCTATTCTCTTTTTTTTTGTTTAACCCTCCGGAACCACCGTTAGGTATATCTTCAGAGAATGAGATGAATGATTTGTAGCGTGTGTGAAAATGCCATGCCTGACTGGGATTCGAACCCGGGACCTCCAGATGAAAAGCCAAGACGCTACCACTCGCATCACAGAAGCTGGCATAACCTATTCTTCTTGTGAAAATAATGAAAAAAAGTTAATATAAATGTATTTCCTAAAATGCTTCTTTTGCATATTACAGCTAGTGAAAGATTTCACTTGGATTTCAGCAACCATGATGAAATGAAGTTGTATTGAAATTTTTAGAACTTAATTAAGGGGCAGAATTTTTGTTCTCTTATGGGGTTTTACTTGAGAAATCAACTAAAATAGGTCCCAAAACCGTATCTGCAGTAATTTTTAAGAAATTATGGTGAAAATCAATAAATTAGGGCAAAAAATGTTTTTCATGTTTGACTTAAAATAACTATGTTAAATGGGTAATAAACACAAAATTTTTAAGCAAAACTTGTAAAAAAGAATTTAATACTTAACAAAATGGTGTTAAGGTAAGTTGAATAAAATAGAGAAAAGTTAGAAAAGTTCAAAATTTTTTAGGAACAGTACACTAGACCAAAGTGCATTTGTGTACCAATTTATAATAAATGTTCAAGAATGATTTCTTTTTAGGATGCTTTTGATCCTCCTTTTAGTTTTTCAGGGCTGTCCTTTGTTGTTCAGTCATATCCCATCCGTAAGGCAGAATCTGCCCACATTAAAGTAATCCTCATGAGAATTTATTTTTGATTTGTATTCAATATTTTTCATACATTCCCATACGCATAAATTTAAACATGTTAGATCAGGTGATCTGTTAGATCTTAGATAAACATGTTAGATCTTGGTGGCCAGAAATGTAGACCACCACAATTGATCCATTTCTTAGAGAAATGATGATTTCAATAAGTGGAAATGGCAAAGAGAAGTGGGGAGGCACACCATTGTGTGGAAGTATACTTTGCATCTTGCCTCTAGAGGAACGTCTTCAAGCAGCTGCAGTAATTCTTTTTGAAAGTGCAAGTAGACATCAGCATTAAAGTAGCCATTTAATACAAGTGATCCAAACAGTTAATTGGTTGGGATGTAGAATCCTGCAATTCGAAAAATGTATTTAATATTCTACTGCATCAGCTGTAGCATTACCATTACACACACCCAAAATACATACCATATCAGTGTGTCCCTGTTTTGTAAATATGCACAGCATTATTTTAATGGCAAACTGCACATCCAAGCAAAATTAACAGAAAATCTTCACTAACACCAGTACAGTTCATCCTGCGGTATAGTTAATGTACCTTACAGAATGATTTAAACACTATTAAAAATATTGCACATTGTTACTCAGCTCTAGTTATTTTATTGCTAACTTTTAAACAACAATTTTCTAAAATAATTCTTTGTATTTTAGTTTTAATTAAAAAAATTATTGTCTTTAATTTTTATTTTACAGTTGTGTAATTTGCAATTTTTTAATTTTTAAACAGTAGATTTTGTTATTACAAATTTCTAACATCACAAAAAGTAGAATTTGCTTTTTTTCTGGAAGTAAAAATATATTTTTACTTCAGTCAGTTGTAAATAGACAGATGTAGAACGGCTTCTATGGCGCAAGCGGTAGCATCTTGCCCTTTCATCCAGAGGTTTTGGGTTCATATCCCGGTCAGGCTTGGCATTTTTCACACAATACAAAAATTGTCATTTATCTCATCCTCTGAAGCAATCAATACCCATCACGGTCCCAGAGGTTAAAGATGTAAAATGGGGAACTTTGTAACGGAGTTTATAATTACCAACTTTACTCACCTGCTTGTTTTT
>JAAAKQ030487946.1:48699-68713 GCA_010016005.3 Zanna intricata
AAAGAGACATTGTAATTGTAATCATCATAAATCCAAAAGCTCAAATTATAGATTTATGATATGGCTGTGTATGTTTTCCATAAATCCAATTCATTTTTTCTGTTGATTTGAATAAATTCAGTTGCAGTTTTACTTCGACAGTTAATGCATATTAGAGTTCTAATATTTTTGTTGCTAATCATGATCTTTGAAAACTGAAAAAGTGTTAAATTATTAAAATTCAGCTATAAAAAGTTAAATCTCTAATATTATTTATTTGTACTGCCACACATAGATACACACTCACACATACCATGCATTCATTGGTCTTTTTATAATTAATTGTGATTAATTCCTAGATTTATTATTTAAGTGTTACATTTCTTTTGCCTTAAAATATAAAGCTGACTGAGTTAAGAGTATGAATAAAATGGGGTAAAATTTTATGCATTCAAAGTATATTTAAAAAATAATAATATATAGGTGTTGAAAAAATAATATTGAATTACATTTTGTTGTATTTTTTTTACTGTTTTTTTTTACTATATTCATTTTAACGTAACTTGGAACATTTATTTATAAAGTAACAGTTACTTTGTGAAGTTAGTTACAAAGTAACTTTTATATATGCGTGCGCGTGTGTTTTAAAATATTTATTATGAAAATTAATTATTTATCAATTTATGGTTTTTTTTTAATGCACATTTATTTATTCATTCATTTTTATTTATTTATATTTGATTAATCCCATTGTGTTGTAGTTTTTTAAATGGCTGAACAAAATTTATTTTTCATGAGATTTTTAATATAGATTATTCTATCATTATTTTAGTATTCAGTTTAATTTTTAATTAATTGCATTTATTTTAATAAAAATTAATTCTAATGCTGTAGTATTATGCTTTAACTAGTTAATAAAATCAATTTTATAAATTAGTCCTTTCTTTTTCAACTATGAATATTTTATGTTTAATGTACTCATTCATGTGTTCTTCTTTGACTGTCGTTAAATTGCATTTGCTTTTATTTACATGTGCATTTTATTTTTTCTTTTAATTCATATATTTATTAAGAAAGTAGCTTTGCAATTTTTGAAATATGACAAAGGTTTATTTTTGAGTTTTAAGTATTTCTGTATTGCTTAAGTAATTTCTGATTGCTAATAGATCATCTTAAAATGATGTAGCATATGCAAAAAATTCATGATTCTGCATAAAGGGTAAATCTTAAATTTTCTTTTATAATTCCCCAATACTTATTTATTATTATCATTACTATTTGAACAGACTATGGAAATTCAAATATTTGCTTTCAATTTTTTTATTTTGTTCAACATTTTATGTTTTCAGTGTGTTATGTACCAAATGATAGATAATACAATAATGTTTAGCACCCTGATAGCAATTTTCAGAAATTTTTTCATTTAGCTAATAGAACATTATATAAATAGATAAAGAGTATAATAATGCTGTTTATTTTGCTTTTTGTTTTTTCTGGTGTGAAGCTCTATGTGGAACTTATAGCATTTTAAGTTAAGAAGTAATGTGTTTATCATTCTTTTATAAAATTTCATCAGATAATTGCCTGATGCTGTTTGTACCGGTTTTAAAATTATTTCATTATACATTTTAAAGTATTGTCTTTTCTAAGCTTATAGCTTATTAAGTTAAAGATTTTTTATTTTAAATTATCATGGATGACTGACAACTAAACATTCTGACTGCAGATGTTCTGTGAATGTTGTTTAGTTGGGAAACTACTTTTAATTGAACATTTATAAAATATCTCACTTGATAAATAAACTTGAAAATTGTGTAAAATGAATTTATTTCCTTGTTTTGCTTACCATTTGTTTCATGTCATTACTGAAGTTTAATATATTTTTTTACATCTTGATTCCAATTTGGAATTTCCTTATAATGACAAGCTTTAAGCTGCTGCCAGGCAAACTGTACTTAGTATTAAGTTTTCTTTTTTATCTAGATTCCATTGTATAAAAAGATATTCTATTGGTAGTTAACAAAATTTTACTTAAACATTGTTTATTTATTGACTAATCAACTTTTATATTACATACTGTTATGATCATTAAGCCACTAACAAATTCAGAAGCAAGCAAGGAAATTGCATTCAGTATTATTACTTAACTTAAATCATCTATGGGAAATAGTTTATTAAATGTGGTGTCAGGTAGTGTCATTTTATTCTTACTCCACACATTTTAATCTCTGTGGTGCTAATTCCTTACTGATTACATGTATTACAGAACCCTTTTGTTTAAAGTAATGATTAGAATCAAATTTAATTTTCTCGTTTACATATTGCATGAAACTGTTTTTTTTAGTAAAAATAAAAGTACAATGGTGTGTAATTTCTTAAGAAAAATTGCCTAAATTCAAAATATTTTCATTCAGAGGTCTGTCCTAGATTCAGATACCAGTCAGGCATGGCATTTTTCATATGCTACAAATTTCCATTTTCATATTCCCATTTACAAGCTAGCCTTATAAATGTATATGAATCCTAGCCATAAGGCAAGATTTGTAAAAATCTTGGATCCTGATTAAGTAAAGCTGCACTAGGTACATAAAGAGTAATGGATTATCTTATAACTCAAGTGTGGTGTATTTATTTGATGTCTGCATTTAGTAAATAAATATAATTAATAATTAAATATATTTTTACTAGATTTCAATATTTCTCAAATTATAAAATTCATTTTTTGAGATGATTCTTACAAACAGAAGTTATCTGTAGTGTCTTATAGAGATATTCTATATTACTTAAATACAGTTCCGCAGTTCACTTACGATAGGTAAAAACTGTTTGTTTTTACTGCTTTTCCTCTTCATTCATTGGTACCAAATATTTCACTAATACAAGATTATTTTATAAATGATTTTGAGGTTTGACTTTTCACACAATCGTAGGCTTTTGTGCTTGGACAGTTAGCTGACTTACCCTCCTGTTAAATTCCACCAAGGCTGTATCAGCTCTGCAAATGCTCTTGATTTATGCAAATTTAAACTTAATTCAGTGTGAATTCAACACGAACATGTTCTAAATTTAGGAAAAATTGAAAAAGGGATAGATGGCAGAAGAGGGATCTACTACTCTCAGAGAAACTGAGGCAAAGAACAAGCCACAGCTCCCCAGTCTAAAAGGATTCTATCAAGGCCCACTTCACCCTGTAATCTTCTGATTCATTCATAAATCCTCAGGAAATTAACAAATTTATATTCAAGACAGTAATAGCAAATTGCTGGTCAGCGATTTTACTTTATCTGTAACTATACAATGCAAAAATTACCTTTCCTCCAAAAATACGTAGCCATCTGAAAACTGATGTTTGATTATTCATTAATTATGGTTTTTCCAGTATATAAAGAAACTGGGTAAGGTTTTTTATTGTTAATTTTACTTTCACTATTATTTCTTTCAATATAATCTTTTTTATTTATGGTATGAAGATGAGAGAATGTAATGGTTTTTTGAAAATTAGTATTTTTTTTAAAGTTTATACCTATGAATTATGTTGTGGATTACTTTCACATACTGAATTTCTTTCAATTCTTTAACAGAATTGTATATGCAAGGTATTTTTCCAAATAATTGTTTCAAACACTGAGTCTTCAGTTGCAGCAATCAACAATCTTCAAATTACCCTTTGTCATACTGTTTTATTGATAGTCTTTGTTTCTTTACAGTCATAACTTGACTATACATTTAATTCTTCTTCACTTGTTAGTTTCCTCTTAAAAATCCCTTCAATTTTTTTTTTTTTTTTTGACTGACGGAAAAATTTGAGATTTTTACTTAACCCTTTTTCCTACAATTTCTTTTCACTTCTTCCTACAATTCAAAACTTCCAAAACGATTCATACTCTATGCAGAAATCAGCCATTAATTTCAGTTAGTTTCATAAAAGTCCAAAGAAAAATCTTTTATTTGTTAGGAATGTTAACTTAATTATGCTATTCATTTTAAAACTTCCCATGTAAATGACCAGTTTTGAGTTCTAAAAGTGTAAATCTACATAAAAAAAAAATTAAACAGTTATTACTTTAAAGATACCTCAATAATCATATATTAATCATTGTGTCATGATATTGGTATACATAATCATTATTTAATAGAAAAATAATATTTATAAGTATATAGTTAGATTTGATAAATTATATGTTTTTTAAACGCATTTTAAGAAAATTGTCAGTCAGAAATGATCTACAATTCTTGTTCAACTTGAATTGCTTAGTTGATTTCTGTTGTTTATATTATTAACACTGCTTGTCTGTATAGAAATTTAATTATCTGTTGGTAGTGAAAAATGAGTTTGCTGAAAAAGAAATTTGTTATTATTACTTCTTTCTAGCCTTTTTCTAAAATATTTCATGTAATCATCTTTAGTATAATTTG
Organism: Zanna intricata; assembly: GCA_010016005.3. Classification (NCBI taxonomy): domain Eukaryota; kingdom Metazoa; phylum Arthropoda; class Insecta; order Hemiptera; family Fulgoridae; genus Zanna; species Zanna intricata. The sequence continues at coordinate 53,095 of JAAAKQ030487946.1, forward strand.
TCTACATCTACAGAAGTTTATCTTGGATTGATCATTTTAGATCCAATTATACACCTTTTTTAGTACGTTGTTTCACTCGTCTTTTAAAATGAATATTGTGAGCCAAATATTCTACAGTGTTTTCTGTGTTTTTTTGTTGTAGAGGCAGCAAATTTGTGCAGTGAAGAGGTTCACAGATTATATCCACATTTTTCATCATTAGTATTGTTCATTCGTAAGATTGTAATGATCATACTGTTTTATTATAGCAATTTATATTGTTACAGTTCATTTGTTTTCTTCTATATTGTATACTATTTTTTTTTTTTTTTTTTTTTTTCAACCATGCATAAAATATGCATGTTGCATATTATGTTTATTATGTTTGCATACTTTTATAGTTAATATTTCTAGTTGTTTATTTCATCAAATAAATTCTATTAACAATCCCAGTTTTCAGAAATAATAAGTTACAGATTTATTTACTTCATTGATTAGCAAATGCAAATATATGTTGTATAAATCTTCTTAAATTAGGTAATAAATATATATTTAGAGAAAATGAGGTTTGATAAAAAAAATAGCAAAAGTTTAGTCTTTCTCAAAAAACTTTATTCATTTAACAATATTGATTTTGTTGCCTTCAAATTACTTCTTTTCAGATACATGTGTGCCAGTGTTTTTTCCAATCTTCAAAGCACCTCTAGAACACAATTTCTGATATGACATTCAGCTTATTTAGTGAATGTCTTTTTCTCTTTAGTATTGGCAAATGTTCTTTCATACTTATTTCCAGCTTGGGAAGTAAGAAGTCACAAGGGGCCATGTCCAGTGAATATGGAGGCTGCGTCATCATATTAGTCTTGTTTTTGGCTAAAAATTCACAAACAAGCTGTGAAATGTAAGCAGGTGCATTATCGTAACCTACCTCTAGTGGTGAACTCATCATTGCAAATGAGCTAATTTTGAAGTGGAGTTCTAAGGTCCAAATCCTAATAAAGGCAGTTACTTTTTTACAGATTTAAATACTAGATTATGGATATCAGTATTCTTTGGTGATTGGGTTCCAATTAACCACACATATCAGGAATGGTAGACCTGAGACTGTTCAAGATTGCACTTCATTTACATTCATTCATATTATCCTAACAGTCATCGCCTAACGTTAAAAGTAATACCTAATGGTGGTTTTAGAGGCTGAACAGAAAAAGAGAGTTGCATTGTCATGGATCAATTGCCATGAATTGTTTAGCCTCAAATCTGGGCGTTTCTTCAGATTCCTTCACACAAATGGTGTAGAACTTCCAGGTAGTAATTCATATAGACTCATTGATAGTGATTTGGCGATTGTAATTATTTTCTTCACTTTTTTAATGATGTCATTGGATGTTGATGTGCGGGATGTTCATGGCACTTATCATCAATGTCTTCGTGGTCCTCTTGGAAACATTAGCAGTTCTTGTAAACGCTTGTTTTATTCATAGAAGAATTGCCAAAAGCAACATTCAACATTTCCAATGTGGTGCTGCACTTTATTCCATTCTTAAAGCAAAATTTAATGCAAATTCATTATTACATTTTTTCCTCAAGTTAAAAATTGCTAACTATACTAAATATGTGTAACCTTTTCAACAGTCAACAATAAATTAGGTATCCAATATGGCTGCCATTGTAAACATATATTATGGACAAGTGCATCAACACAATACAACAAAATTAATAAATGTACTTACACAGCCCGGGAAATTTAAAAATTCCACATATTTTTTGTTCAAACCTCATAAATAAGTCCACTAAACTTATTATAAAGTAATTGAATAGCTAAAAAGGTTTAGTTACCCAATAAAAAGGTCTATTAAAGGTTTATTCATGAAATTATTTTACATATCAAGTCATAGGTGCTCAATGTTGCCTCCCCTTGGGATACATTACATTCACATTTTAGTTAAATTCATCCCACACCTTTTGCACTGTAGCTGGAAGGGGAGGCACATAGATGGAATGTTTTGCAAAACCCCCACTAGCAAAAATGACACACAGTGAGGTCTGGCGATCTTTGAGGCCAGTGATGTAAAGCTCAATCATTAGGCCGATATTGTACAGGAATCCTAACATTCTTGAATATACAGACTCCAGTGTGATGGTGCTTCATCCTGCTGGAAAATGAAATCTTCCAAATCGGCCTCTAACGCAGGGAAAAGCCAGTTACAAGCATATCGAGATACATTGTTCTCTATGAAAAAAAAAGAGGAACAAACCTCTTTTTCTCAGAAATTGGACAAAAAACATTAACTTTGGAAGATTCTTTCTCATGCTGAACAAATTCATATGGCTTCTTCATAGCCTTTATCTAACATTGTGCCAATTTACCTTCCCACCTAAATGAAAATAAATTTCACTAAACATTAAGCATGTTACAAAATTGTCATCTTCTTCCATCTTGTAAGAACGAATTCACAAAACTCCACACATTGTTTGTCATCTTCATAAAGAACTTGCCATAACTAAATCCTGTACAGTTTCACAAGCATATTGATGCAAAACATGCCTGATAGACATTCTGGGAATGATTAGTTCTCTACCAGGAGCCAAGTTAATGTTTGTGGGCTACGTAGAAACTGAAACATCTGACACAAGGGATCGACTACTTTGATTTTGCCATACACAGATAACCCATGTCTGTAAAGTGTCTATACCACAGCCTAATGCTCTGACCAGTCAGAAGTTAGGCACCATATTCACTACAGAAATCAAGCTGAAATGTAATTACAGACTCAACACTATGAGCATAGAACACGAAATAATTTCTGTTGCGAGTTGCCATTTTCTCTGACATGAAGGAATTTCTGGTACTTACTAGCTGCAACCATGTGAAACTCGAGTACAGTATTTTACTCTATCAAAACAGATTAAAAGCTGAATAGTTATGAAATTTTAAAACTGGATGATTCATTTAGGGTTACAGGAGATTGAGGAGCAAAGGTAAATATGAAATTAAAGAAAAGTTAAAAAGTATCTTGTGATACATTATAATATAGTTAAATGAAGTACTAATTGCGATCAAATGTAAATTGGAATTAAGGTAAATCTCTGTTTACTTATAGAATTAGATCTTTTTCTGCCCTACATTTTACACTCCAGCAAACTTTGTTAATTCTTTACTTTCAATGATTTCCGTTCACCTGTTCATATATTGGGAAGTAGTTGTATGTTGGGATGTAGTAGCAGTGTGTAGGGTGTCCATTGTGCTTAAAATAGAATTCCATTAATGTGTTGTAGTTGTAAAGCCGGTATAATGGTATCCTTCAGTTTATTAACATACTTTTGTTGGTCTATGATTTTATAAAAAAATGACAGGTCTAACAATACCTTTACATAAAAGGCCTATCTAAACTGTAACACCAGGTTGATTCAAGTGTTGATCAGCTGTTACATGATCATTTCATGTTAAGTAGTAGACACAGTTGTCATTATTTACAGCACCTGAAACTGTTAAGTTTGTTTCATTGAACCAAACAACTTGGATAAAGCAGAAGTCATAGGTCGATGAGGGTCAGTTCAATGGCCATTGAGTTCTTCAATTGTTGCCTGTATGGAATTTTTCTTTTGGGGTGTTATTAAGACATAGTATTTTAAAACACTTTTTGCTGTTAAAGACATTCATATGAAGAATGTATTAAATATGAACACAGCTCATATGAAAGGAAATTGATGAAAATGAAGAACTTTGTAGCAAAGTGTGCTTGATTGTCAACTGTAGTCTGTAGAATGTGTTAATGAAAGTAAACAATCTGAATAATCAAGAGATTGTTCTAACTCCAGTTTGTTTTAATCTTCATTTTTATTTCATCTATGTAGTATTACAAGTTACTTTTACTTCCATGTTGTGTATTCTTACTTTTACAGCTCTGTATAAAAAAAGAAATTCTTATGCAAAATGCAGGCTTTTTTACATTATATTCAATTTACCATTGAAATTGTGATATTCACAACTTTATACTGGTTTGATAATGGCAGGTAAAAAGAAGATTGATTGCGTTATATAAATACCAGTAACGTATTAATTCTTTGCCTAATGTTAGGTAAACAATAGACTGTTTTATTCATATTATAATTTACTGTTAAGTTAAAATCATGTACATTTCTGCAGTTATACTTAGTAGTATAACAATTAAATTATCTTTCTTCTTTGTATATGGTTCTAAATAAATATTGCATTACAAATATACTAAATAAATGTATATTCAATCTGAATTTTCTTGATGTGTTAAAAAATATGATAATGTAATTGTAAGCATTTCGTGGCATATCCAACCTACAAACCAGCTGTTTGGAAAAAATCCAAGTTAAAATATTTTATTGAGACAAATATACTACTATACATTTTTATTATATTGATAACATGTAATATTATTTCTAATTTAATTTGGTTAACAGTATTTATTTATGTTTCATAAACTGAAATAACTATGTTAATTACATTGCCTGTTTATTACTTTTGTTTTTTTTCTTAATAATTGTTACTATATTTATTTTTAAATCTTTTAAAGTAATAAAAATTTGTTATTGCAATTATTTTGATAATGTATAGTGGTTCAGTAATGATTTTCTCCTGAATATCTGGATTAAAAAAATAACTTTAAGGTTACTCTCAGCGTAAACTAAACCTTTGCTGCTCTCTCATTCACATAAATGATTTTCTTTCATCTAATATATTTTAAAAACTTAAATAGAAAATAAATTGAACTGTTGCAACAATCTCTTCGCTCATAGAATCTAATTTTTACTTTTTGTTGATCATCTTTCAGTATATGTAAATATTCAAGGAGTCTGATAAGATCGTATAGCTCCTGATGTATTATAATATTGCTAAAAGAATTTTCTCATTACCTTAACCCTTAGTGCTCACAAGGGTAATTTAAGAATTATCATCAGGTTGGATGGCCAGCACTGCTGTCCAGACCTGTATCCCACTCAAATTGAAAGTTGTACTTACCATAATGTTCTCTCAAGTCGGATGGCCAGCACCAGTGGCCATAATTGTCTCTGTCAGCTCAACTGCCATGTTACACATATCATGTTATTCATCTCATCCTCTGAAGAAATACCGTAATGGTGGTTCCAGAGGTTACAAAAAAAAAAGTTACACTCTTCAATTCCCCAACCTCAGCATCTGTTTATCAATTGCAAATGTGATTAGATCTTTATTTTTAAAAATGAAAAACCAAAAATATATTTAAATGTTTATGTAATTTTTTATAACTTTGAGAAATGAAGGATCAAACTTTTTAACTATTATAATAATAAACAATAATAACCATTGAAAAAAAAGGGGAAAAATGTACTGTATTGACTGTGTGTTAATTGAGTTTTTTAAATCTTTATTAGTGTGGTATTTTTCAAAGCATACTCCAGCACAAAGGTCAGCTGGTTTATATTTACAGATTTTGCAATAGAACTTTCTTCTTTTTTGAGCTCCTATTTTGCTTTGGTCTCTACACATAGCACAATCTTTGGATTTCCTATCTTCAAGGGAAGACATGATATACAGCTTGCCATTTGAGTTCATTCCTCTAGTACAACATCTGACTGTTTGTGTTTTTTATTGACATTTTGTACTTCTATTAATTGTTTGACTAGCTTCTTTCTAAACTTTCTCTGTCTATCTTTCTGATTTTTTTGGTTTTTCCTTATTAAACAGTAAAAATGAATTAACAATTGCTCTGACAATAAAAAACCTTCATCTACCATTTTATATTTTCAAATGAACGCATAAGATGATATATAGTGGTCTGCTGCATCTACTCCACTTGATTGATTGATTGATTGTATTTGCGTACCACAGTTGGCTTTATTACATTCTCTACGGCTCCATATTTCTTTATTTGTCCACAGTATGTGTTATGGCATCATACAGAGCTGTAAACATAGAGACATCTTTGTATCTTTCCAAAGTACTAAGGATAACTTACCATTTTTTTCTAAAAGCCTTAATTTTATCTTTCTTCAACCTAATTGTGAGACTTGTTTTTTTTCTCCCATTTTTATTTTTTTGTGCAGCTTTTCCATTCCTTCTTGCTCTTACTTGATGGGGGTAATACTTTTTCTGCATAGTAGTCCCAGTAATGTGAACTTTCATGTCCTAAAATGCTGATACTAAATCCTTGTTTATATATTAGTGGTCAATGATTACATGAAAGTCCTTCAACAGACCACAATTTTATTCAAGTTTTTGTATCATGTGCAACATTAATTAGGTGGTTACTCCCAAATCTTGTTTGTCCATTTAGTCAGTGGCTGTTTAACCTAAGTAAGTAAGGCTGTAGGTCATAAATATATCCAGTGTTTGAATTCTGATATTACAAAAATTTTAATCCTTCACTTGGTTGCCTTTTCTTTGTTATAGAGTTTGAAAAGTACTTTGCCTTTAAACCCCGACAGTATTTTTATTAATAAGAACTTTGTGTTCTGGAACATAGAACTCTCCAGACCTTTGGTCTGAATAAAGGACAACTCTGTGCACTTTTATAGAAATGACATAGCTCTTCCTTAGGAGCATTATGCGGAGTACTAACATAGAGATTTCAGAATATTTCCTAGAGCCTTTATTTGGAAAAAGTTTCTGTAAAAGAAGGATAATACTCAGTGTAATCCATTGAAAAGTAATCATCTAATTGTGATTTGGAATTCATTCCTATGTTTATTGACACCCTAGATAAAGTTTTCATTTTGGCAAGTGTTATATGCTTCCATGACCACCAGATCGATTTCTTCCTTAATGGAGTATATCTAAGATTTTTTCCTTAGTAAACCAAGTGCTTTCATTTATTATTTCTGTAATTAAATTGTCTTAACAAAAACAGTTAAAAATATTCAAGTTTGACTATGGCCTTATGTCTCAAGGTGGTTGAAAGCCATTATTAGTTACATAAATTTATTGAAACATCATTCCCTTCAACCATCTTCTTTATGCTCTACTTCATTGCCTTCTTCTCTGTCATTGTTCTCATTATAACTAATATTTTCATCATTTTGGTCTGTTGATAAATGATCATCACCAAATTCAACTTGTATCCCCGTTCAAATTGTTCACTTACACTAGAGTGAACATCATTCTTATGAGCTGAATCAGAATAATCAAGTTCCACATTTTCTAGTTCACCTCCTATTCTGTCAGATTTCACAAGAAAACCGAATATTCGTTCATATTGGATGTATATAACTACTACACAAATAGTACACTAGCAGACACTTAGCCTAGCATAGCAAGAGGAATAATGATCTTTAGTGATCAAATCATTTATTACTAAGTGTTGCCAACCCATAAAAAACATAAACTTCATTTAGTTCAACATTTTGCTACCAAGCAGAGAGATTACAGTTATTTAAGTGAAATAAAAAAGAATGTATGTAGAATGGCTAGCTGGGATATCCAGCAGAATAGGAAATTGTTAGTGGCTAGCAGTGCTGGCCATCCGACGTAGGAGGACAAAACAGTTAAAAACAATACCAAGCTAATGCAGTAGTAGCAGTGCTAGCTATCTAACCTGAAAGGACAATGCAATCTAAAACAATTCCAAAGTGGAGTAGAAATGGCAGTTGGCTAACAGTGCTGGCCATCCGATCGCAAAGGGTTAATGTTGATGTCTTCCTTGGCAGTTTTCTTTTATTTATACATAATTGTCAATTATCAAACATGCTATTTTTGTGACAATAGATATCATTATCCTAGTAAAGAAAAAGTAATATATTACTTATAGTTTGCATAGGTTATATATCATGACTGTTAAAATTTGTTTTGTTAGGGAACTGCTTTATTGAGAAATTTTCTCTTTTATATCTTTTAAAATATAGTTCCTATTAAGAACAAATACAATTTTTTACTGTGATGTTTTGGCGTGTATTAAATTTATTTGTTATATGGACATATTTAAACTAAAATAAAAACTCTGCTTGTTTTATTACCTCTTAAAATAGAGTTATATTGTAGGATCTTTTTTTAAAGTGAGCACAAACTAACTGTTATTCTTTTCTTTTTCTTTTTAATTAAAAAATTAAACATGGACAGATATAAGAAGCAACACATATATTAAGTGTATTGCTGCTTTACGAAATCATAATATACCTGGAGAAAATTAAAAAAAAATTGTATTCAGGCTAACTTTTTTACTTAAATTATATAAAAATTTATTGCTGTCTTACTTTTTCTTGCTTTTATTGCATATTTGTAAGAAGTTATTTTTAAAAAAATATTATTGATAGAATGATTTCTAAATCAACCTGATTGCTGTTGCTTAATTTGATAATTTATGACAGTTAATTGAATTATAATTATCATAATCTTAGTTATTACACTAACCAAACAAAATTGTATTTTTTTTGTACTTAATATTCATAAAATATTATCTAACTCTTTAAAAAAATGTTTATGAACATATAAAAAAATATATATATATATTAATTGAATATCTGTTTTGAGCAGTATTTTAGTTTCTAATTTAAATATTTTTCTCGTGTGTAAAAAGTACCCTATTATTATATTATAATTCAAGCACATCCTAAAAATTAGGTTAACAATTTGAGAAAAAAAATACAAGGATTCTTTTTTTTTTATAAGGGAAAACAACAGAATGTTCACCTGAAACTGCTATGTTTAATTATAAACAGTTGTTTAATCATAGATTAGTTGTTCCTTAAACTATTATCTAAAGCGAGATTTAAATTTTATTGAATATTCTTTGTCATTTTTATTATGATTATTAATCTTCATTGTAAGTTATATATAGTATTTTATGTATTTGTTACATGAAAAACGTTTTATGAACTTTCCATTCAGACTTAAAAGGAAAATGCTAAAGCAGCAATGATAGTATTGTTAAAAAATTAAATTTTCGTTTGATATCTGTATGGTAAATCTCATATGCCATTATTTAATTTTAAAATGAATAATTAATTTTACATTGCAATAATAATTGTGCAAGTTATATTAATTTTAATATATAATGTTACATTATTCAGAAATGGATTAGATGGTTTTTGAATCTTAATTTTTTGTTTAAGAATTGTAAAAGTTGAAGATTAATGCATTCATTTTAACAGATAAAAACATGGTTAACATTGAAATTTTAATTAAAAAATAAAATAATTTAATAACATTAATAGTGAATATGTAAAATATGAGAAGTGATGCATAACTGAATCCAAGGAATCTTAACAGTTTTAAAAAATGAATGTTTTTTTTTTTTTTCTTCGAGTTCAGTCAATGAAAAATGAATAATTTCTAATTGTGTAAGATGTAGGGTTTCGGAGAATTTCTAGTTTGTGTGTATGTGATAATATAATCCCTGATTTTTTCTGATTGCAAGCTGCAGTTTTAGTTTTTGAGGGAAAATGCAGCTTAGGTTTTGATTGCAATAATTTAGATTTGGAGTAATCTTAATAATAATTTTCAGTTATTATTCATTATTGTTGATTCATCAGAAGGTTATTTTTTATTTCAACTGTGTTAGGTAACTATGAGTATTAATTTTTAGAATGTATTTTATTTTAAGTAAAAATTAATTATATTATTAATCTAATAATATTTATTATTTTTAATTTGATATTTATTTAAATCCATTTTTTGATACTGATACCCATTAATTGAAAAATAGATAGCCAGCCTTATGTTATCTGTGAAGATACTTCTTAATATAAAAGAAAAATGAGATATAATAATTAAAATAAGATAATTTCAAGATTTGTTAAAAAAACTAATTCTTTAATTAAAAGTAAATATATTAAATGGGATAATAAATTTTTATGGTAGAAAGATGTAAAATTGTTAAATTTGATCTCCTTTAAATTAAATTTTTGTTAAACTTATCTGTGTCAAACTCCTTGCGTTGTAGATTTTTATTTTATTTTATTTTTTCATTTATAAAAATTAATATTCTTTTGTTAATTTATATTAAAATTATATGTTAGACCATACATCCAGAAAAAAGTTATGTGGTTCTGTGTTGAGAGACATAATTTCTCTTTATTCATATTAAAAAAAATAATAATAATAATTTGAATTTCTGCATGTATGGTTGTAAATTAATTCATGAAATTTAAGCCGATAATTTTTTTTTAGTGTAGGTGAATTCTAATAACAGATTCTTTTTTATTTGAAAAAAATTGTTTAATCTATTTTTTATAAATAGTTTTTTTTTATTTAAATTTGATATATATTCAAAAAATTTTTAGTAAAACACATTGCGTTTCAGTATTTAGATGTTCAGATTTTTTTTCATTTTTCAATAAATAGTAATAAAATATCATAACATAAATATGTACGTGCATTTACAGGAATTGGCATATTTCATCCATACCATTTATACTACAGCTCATATGAACAGAAGCGCCCGTTTACAAAATAAACAAAAATAGACACACAGTGTAAATAATACAGTAATCAGATATTAATTTTTTTTTATACTGTAAATATTTTTAAATAGATTATATATTAAACAAACGGATTGCATTTCATATAATTATAATTTATGACACTATAGTAAAATAATTAATATTATGGCATCATGTTAATTATTTGTATATATAATTTTATATCTATAATTAAGAAATTTCCAGCCATGTTGTGAATTAAAAGTAAGAAAAGATGTGCAGTATATATAGCATTATGCATGTCAATGAATGTGTTTTGTATGAACATTGTGTGTGTATGTGTGTGTGTGTGTGTGTACCTGTGTGCGCACACACGAATGCATGTTTAATTTAAGTGAAATAGAAGATGGAGTAGGTGGAGAAAAAGAAAATGTGTACAAGTTATTTTCAGTTATTATTTATATGAGAAAATATTGATATAACAAATAAAAGATTATTTTATTTAATAATTAAATTAATAAATAAATAAATAAATAATGTAATAATTATTATACATAAAGTATTGAATGTAACGTCACTTTGATCCTGTTTTTAATATGCTGGTGTAAAGTAAAATAATTACTATTATTATTATTATTATCAATGTAGTTTACAGTAATTATTCTTTAGATAATAGTATATTTGGAGTCAATATTTTCATTTATTTTGTAAATAAATATTTTTAATCAATATTAGTATTTTCATTTCTTAAACATATAATCTGTTCATGGGATTTGGGATCAAATTAATCTGTAGATTTAAAAAAAAAAAAGTAATTTTTTACATGACTTATTTCAACCAAACCATTGTAGGCAACTTGACATAGATGCAAGTTATGAAATTGACACAGCCTTTTTCAATAATTCTTGTGCAATTTTTAAGTTGATAAATTATTTTTTTTAAAAATACTGTATTTTATTTATCAAATTAAATTAGTTGATAGATAAATTGAGGCATGATCAAATTTCCCATTGTATTTTGCGCTGAGCCAAATTTCACATCAGCATGTTTTTTTTTTCTTTAACCTCCGGAACCACCATTAGGTTATATCTTCAGAGGATGAGATGAATGATTTGTAGCGTGTATGAAAAATGCCATGCTTTACCGGGATTCGAACCCGGGACCTCCAGATGAAAGGCCGAGACGCTACCACTCGGCTACAGAGGCCAGCATCAGCATGTGTTAAACCCAACCAAATTTAGATGATATTTTTCTACAAAAATTCAGCAGTTCTTGAAGAAATCTGAAGGAATTTTATAGGTTAAGCACAAAACAATCTTTTAAGCATGTTTTGCAAACCTCATGAAAGTTGTGCCTCAGGTTATAATCTAATTATAAATAGATATCTATTAATAAAGGGAGAATATCTAATAATAATAGGAATGAATATCCAATAATAAATAGAACTATGTGTATCCAAGAAATATATTTTTTAATTAATAAATTCTAGAGTGTAGAAAGTTTGTGGGAAGTGGATTCATTTACAGGGCTATTTTGTTTTTAATAAATGGATAATCATTTGGAAATATATTACATATTCATGACCAAGTATAGTATTTACACTGATATCTGAAGTTCTTTTTTTTGTCATTATAGAATTTTAAAATATTAAACAGTAGTGACAACAAACATGCTCTGACTCATGTTTGATTAAAAATGTAAATATTATTGTATTTCTGAATGTTTTTTTTTTGGGGGGGGATAAGGCTACTTAACTGTGTCCATACGTGAAGTTATACGAAGGCCAAGGAGACAAAGTTCAAAGAGATGTTGACAAGTCTCCTTTTTGTATTTTTTGTAAGGCAAGTTAGAGAAGTAAAACACTTCAATGCCAACCGTTATATTGTAAATAATTTAAGGATAACTTTGAATAAGTCTACTTCTTATAGTATTTTCTGCAGCTGTTACATTAATTTCAAAGGTGTATAGTGTTATTCCCCACTGAATAATAGGATAAACTTTTTAAACAAGATGATAAATTTATACTTTGGTCTTACATTTTTTCATAGAATTAAAACAAAATAAAAATGATTAATTATTAAAAAAATATACCAAGAAATTAAAAAATGGCTTTTTACAACTTTAAAAAGTATAGAAGGAATGAAATTTATTAGAAGTAAAGGGAGCGGTTCAAAAGTAATTAATGACCAATGAGTTATAAATAGTGTGCATCTGCTTTAATTATGCGGGAGACAAATTTTCTTCCCATATCACCACTCGTGACGAAATGTAAATTTTGTATCTCAATGCTGAGATGAAACAACAATCCAAACAAGTGGCGTCATTCCAGTAAACCTAAACTAAAAAAAAAAAATTTCAATCAAGTCCAGTCATGAAGGAAAATCCCAGAATCAGTTGTATTTTGGAACCAAAAGGATGTGTGCTTTTAATTGATTCATGGAACATCCATCGCATCAAAACAGTGTTATGAAATGCTTTATAAGCTGTATTGTGTCTTTCAGAACCAACAGGAATGCTCAGATCAGGAATTGTTTTTCACAATAATGTCCACAAATGACTGCATGCACAACAGAAATGGTTCAAACATTTAGAAGGGAGATTTTTTATCATCTCCCTTACAGTCCTGATCTTGTGCCACTGACTACGATCATTTCCTACATCTCAAAAACTGGCTTGGATCTTAATGATTTCAGGAAAGTGAAGAGTTGAAAATCTGGCTGAAGGAAGAGTGCAAAGTGGCTATACAATCCCTGGTAGCAGAATTTTATGCAGTGCATTTGAAAAAGCCAGTCATGATATAAAAAGTGTTAGGAACAAAGAAAGTGGTGATTATGTAAAAAAAATAAAGTAAATATGTGAGTGTTTGAAACCAGGAGATTTTTCAGTTGTTCTCAGTTTGTTGGCAATTGGCCCTTACTTTTGAACTGCACCTCGTACCAATAAAATTCACTCATGTCATTTTGTACACAGTTCTGTTAGGTATTCATAGTACCCTACAGAACATTTTGAAAGATAAGTGATGGTTATTGTTAATTATGCATATAGATGTTTAACTGTATAGTGGAAGAAAGGATTGTGGGAAGTGTAATATTTAATGAAGAGGTAACAACATCGTATCAGCAGTAAGATTAACAAAATCTTGGAAGGAAAAATCCATGTGAATCTGTAGGTTATTCATTACAATGATTATGCTAGGAGATTTTAATTAGGTTAAAAGTTCATTCACTGAGAAGACAATCAGTGATATATGCGTATATTTTGTTAAGCTTAAATATTTTCTCATTCCACATTTTACATCAAGCTTTCATTTTTAGCCATATAACTACCTTACTTTTACAAAAGTGTATATGTAATTTAACAGGTGTACAAGGAAATCATGTACCTTTTTTCTGTTTACTCTCCGGAACCACCATAAGGTATTACTTCACAGGATGAATGAAGGTAATTTATAGTTTTGTACAATAGCCCACCGGGATGGTCTAGAGGTGAACTCAAAATCGCAAATCAGCTGATTTGAACCTTTCATTAAGGTTCACTAGGATTTGAACTAGATTTTACTGGTTCAAATCCTAGAAAAAGCAGTTATTTTTATATGGATTTGAATACTAGATCGTGGATAGATGGTTCTTTGGTGGTTGAATTTCAGTTAACCACAATTCTCAAGAATGGTCGACCTGAGAATGTACAAGACTACATTTCATTCACATTTATACATATCACCCTCATTAATCCTTTGAAGTAATACCTTACGGTGGTTCCTGAGATCAATGAAAAAAAGAGATTCAGGAAATTGTGTAGTGTCCACATCAAATTTTTATTGATTGGTATCCAGAGATTCCCAATTTTTTGAATTTAAGTGATATGATCATAAAAACAACTTTATAACAGAAACTTAAAAAACTAACTCTAAAAGAATTTTTATGGAAAAAGTAATTGTAAAAAATGGGATTTTATTGTGTGTAGGCAAACTACTTTATTTTTACAGGACTTAAAATTATGCCTAAATTGGTGAGATGTTGTTTTCTCTATTTTCTTTATTCATAACATCTACTTGTGATTAATATCACTTCCGTGTAGAATGCAATATTGTAGGGGCAATTAAATAAGAACTGCTGAAGTTTTAACCGAAAGCAGAACTGCTGGGTCATTGAAAAGGAACTCTCCCTTTAAAAATACTTATCAATTATTTATTTATGCTAATTTTTGTGTTTGATCTTCAGTGTTCGAGAATGTTACCTGTAAATTTAATCTGAATTTGTATTTCCATGCGATATTCTCATGGAGTTTGGGAAAAATATGCTTGCTTGATATGAAGATTGGTCAATCTCTTTAAAAATATTTTTTGGAGTGATGAAACGGTATTTCACATCGGTAGTGTGTTTGTTAACCGTCACAACTGCCACTGATGAGCAGAGGACCCCCCTCGTTAGTAATGAAAAAATACAGAATCGGCCCAAATTTAGGTGTGGTGTAGGATGAGTTTAGACAGAACTGTGGTCCATTCATTCTTCGCGGTACCATGACTGCTGAAAGGTACTTTACCATATCAGTGCTTGAGAGAATGTTGATTTTCATGCCAGATGGCGCCCCTCCAAATTTTGCTATTTTTCATGAATAGCTGAATGCCCAGTTTCCTGGAGGATGGATGACTCGCCGTGGTCCAGCCGGAAGTCCTGACTTGGTATCCTGTGACTTTTTTCTTTGGGGGGTGGTTGGTAAAAGGAGCAAACTATAATACCAAACCAGATATTTTGCTTGGGGTTAGTTAAATAAGCAAAGCTACTGTACCAAACTAAAGACTTGGAAAAATTTGAAGGGCCGAATATAAGAAATGTCTTCCATTCCACCAGAGTGGTGAAATCAGTTGATGCGATTCTTGGGCGGCTTGAGAAGCTGGAAACGAAATATGGAGCACATATCGAATTTTAAATAGAACCTAATGGTAAACGGTTTCCTTTTTTATCATTTCTTGTAAAAACTATAGTTAATAAATAAAGCAGAAAGTATTTTTAAGTTGGGAGTTGAACTTTTCAATCATTCTGTTTCATAGGGTGATTCCCTGTGACATTTAACAGGGCCATTCTTTGGATTTATACTTTCTAAAAAGTACATGAAAAACTATACTAACTTTATGGAGAGAGGCGTGGGTTAATCGCAATCGGTCCGTGTGTTAATCTTATATCATAGGCACAGCATTTATTTGAATACTAGATCGTGGATACCGGTGTTCTTTGGTGGTTGGGTTTCAATTAACCACACTTCTCAGGAGTGG
>JAAAKQ030487947.1:0-31070 GCA_010016005.3 Zanna intricata
TATATATATATATCTTTGATTAGACTTGGTTATGACCCGTCTTTTTAGTTTATCCAAAAATGTAAATACTTTCGAGAGTCTGTAATAACAATAATAATAATAATAGTGATTGATAATGACGCAAAGTCGAACTTGTGATTTTTTTTTTGAGAATGAACATAACTCATTTAACTAATGAAATATAACTCATTTCTTGAGTTTGTACTTTTTACCTCTTGTAAAAAAGTTAGTAGCAAACCATATTTTAGAAGAAAAAATATTAAATTAATAGATGAAAGTAGAAAATATTAAAATGCAAAAGGATAGGAAATCATGTATGTTCTTTACAAAAAAAAATTAATGAAAAATGTAAAGAAGCAAAAGAATACTACTTAATTGAGAAAATCCATAAAATAATTAATAAAAAATAATTGTACATATTATAGAAACATAAAATAAAGTAGGATAGAAGTCAAACTCTACTACTACTACTAAACGGATGAAAACTCTGCTTCTACAAAGAACTAACAGGTGGCACTAATACATAAAAGTCTTATACCGAAAAGATGATTATTATCTGAGGGATTGCTGGAGAAAGAAAGAAAAATGTTTAGTTGCGTTACAAAAGAATGAGTTTGTCAATAATTTCTCTTTTCCTCAACACTCCATTACAGGTTTGATAGATAATACATTTCTTAATCAGAGTTATTAAGTTGTTTATGAGAATCAGGATTGGAGATTTAAATTTAGAGAATAGATTGGAATTGGAAATACATTATTCAAAATATTTATATTTTCTAACGCTTTGTGTGTGAAAAGTGATTATAATAAAAACAAAAATGTATATATATATATATACATATATATAGACATTTGAAGCAATCATAGAGTGATGAAGATAAATAATAATTTACGAAATGAAGAGTTTTTAAAAGAAACTGGGGATAAAAGAAGCTTCCGACAGTTCTCAGGAAAAAAATAAGTGAAGTGTAGGTTAATTATCAATATCCTCATGTGTACTTCATTTGGTAACTGAATGTTCCACAATAGGTAAAATGAAATGCAAGACAATTATTTGAAAGCATTAAGCAGATAACTGATAAGATAATTTATAACAAATATTCAGAAATTAAACACAACTGACCCGAAACGAATGGGCAGAATAGTTCCAAACCACATAATTGAAGATTAAATAAAATGTTTAAATTCATACTTTCAGACCATTACAACTTAATACATTTAACTGCTCCTTCCTCATCAAAAGTTGCAGAACAAGTATTATTTTATCATTCCAGACTGCTATTGTTAGTTTAATGTGGATGAAAAATAGATGCATTACAATTAAGCGATTATTACTTAACATAGTAAAAAATATTGTTTATTGATAATATTAATTACCAAAAATTAATATCAGAAAGTAAAATATTAAATAAGAAAAAAAGTAATGTTTGAAAAAATGAAGAAATCATAAATTTTCATAAAACCCCCCTTCAAATGCCGTTTAAATTTACTGTAGGGCTTTATGTTACAATACAAGATAACGTGTTATCATTAGATGTAACACAAATCTAATTTTTTTTAAAGTTTGGATTATCAAATAATAACACCAGCTACCTCAGTTGTATTCTAACTGTGCAAGAAGTCACTTATTTTTTATTATGTACATAATGATCAAATGATATCTAGTTTTACCGTTTACGAAGACTACTAAATTAACTGGAGTCCTTGAACCAGTCACGCCATATGAACATCTCGACAGTCGATAAAATTTTATACATGGCAAAATAATACTGTTGCAACATTTTATATTAAATTAATACATGACCTCCATATTATTATGTTATTCCTATGAACTTAAAAATAATAATGAATTATTTCTGTTAAAGAAGTTATTAATTAAAATCATTGGGTAATTTTTCACGGGTATCTCCGATATCATATTATCTTAAGTAGGAAACATTTACGGACAAAATAAAGGCTTATGATAAAAAAATTTACACCATATTACCTGTTACACGCCATACAGTATTTTCTAGACATCTGTATAAACATTTTCCCATATTAAAAGAACCAAATAAATTTGTATGTTATTAAAAAACCTACATTTGAATTACCAGATTTTTTGCCACAATAAAACTGTTCAATTGAACTGTGTGCACCCTTTATATATATTGCAACAAGACCGGTATAACGGGGTCTGAGTATCAGATTCCTGTCAATTAAGAAGAAAGTAGTAGAAAATACAATAAGGGAAAGAATTCAGAAGGGGGCTAAAAGAAATCCTTTTTCTAAGGCTAACAGGTCCGTTTAACAATCGTTATTTATAACACTGCCAACGACACACCTACAATAGATTTTGCTCCATGAGACGAATTAGTGGACCAGAGGGAGAAATTCATGGAAAAATTTAAGGACTATGACGATCATTCTCAAGCTTCAACTTCTGCAAGTGAAGAGGATAAACTTCACGGTCTATTTCTGCAGGTCAAGAGAATAGGACTATAAATACTCCAGGAAAGATGAGTTAAGATCAGTATTAAGCGAGTTTATGCGGGGAGGATTCCGCAAGTAGAGTATGAAGCGAGATTTTGCGTGTAGTACTGCAGTTTGTACAGAGTGAAGTGATATCGTACGCATTCTAGTGCGGACAGTGAGTGAATGCAAGAGGTTGTTTGTTAAGAATTATAGTAATGGTTAAGTTGTTAGGATAGTTTTATTTGTTAAATAGGAAAGTTATTTGTAGTAAAAGTACTTTATACTTAACTTACCTCTTGTATTATTGTAATTCATACCGACCAGCTTTTAGAACGGTAAATTAAGCGTTCAATATAGTATCATTCGTCAGTGGGACTAAATTCTTTTTTTTGTGAACTTTTTTTCGTAAATAAATCCTGACGTTACTTTAAATTCTTGTATTTAATCATTGTTTATTATTATTATTATTGTCGATTATAGTTATTATAATTTTCATAATTATTATTGGTGATTTGTTCTGAAACTAATAAATTGTAATTATATATACATTTTTAATTGTTATTCTCTCAATATCCTCATCGATCTTCGAACACGCGACAATATATGCACAGTTGAAAGACAGAAAAAAATTATTTAAACATTTCTTTATTATCAGCTTATTTAAATTATATATATTTCCTCAATATTTTACAGTTACCGATTCTAAATTTTTATTATCATTCACTATTAAAAGTAGCTCAAATCACTGACAAATTATTATTTGAAGGTTTTCGACGGTTGTTACTTGCAAGAAAGTAATAACAATTCCAATTAAAGTAATAATTTATATTTTTTTTGGATATCTACTTAAATTTTTTTTATAACTGTTATGTACACCGTTATTAACTGTTATTAAATTATTAATTAATTATTAACTGTTTTTATTATAAATTTAACTGATATTAAAGGTAGTTACGAAATTATTAAAAAACCTTACAGTTCCATTTACCCTAAGGGAGATTCTTTTCTATTAATTGTCTTTCCTTTTTCTTTGCAAAAAAATGCTTTTTAAATGTATATCGAAATAAAATCTAAGATTTTTTTTTGTCAATAGAGATGCAGATACAAAAATAAGATAAGATATCACAGTCATTTCTTTCATATTATCACTGTAATTTTAGTAATAGCCATTATAATTTTGAAGTGGGAGAGGTAGGTAAAAAAAATAGTGAATTGGAGTAGTTGTTTCAAAAGAATAAAATTAATAACAGTGCTCTCATCGTCAGAAAATGGTTTGTCTTTACAATTAAAACACATGTATTACTATAAACAACGGAAGAACTTTTACTAGAAAGGGTAGAAATACCAATGCACAGCTTTTCATTAATTTTCGTAAAAATTCCGTCACGACCTTGCTGTAATAATAAAATTACTCTTAAGAAACTTTAAAAAGTCAACAATTGTCATACAAATACAATTTCAGTTGAAAGAAAACAAAATTTAAAAATTATTCTGTAGCTCTTTAAGAAGAAGTGTTAAATATGATACGATCCGGACAATCTTTCATGACAATGACTTCATAATAATTATAAGACAGTAAAGTAGTATTTATCATTAGTAGTAATATATAGTAGGATCCAGTTTATTTTCACTAACCAAAAAACATCGTTATATGTGTGTAGCATCTGAAACTAAAACGTTAAATTAATGTATAAATTTCACTTCCTCATTTATTTTCATAGTTAAATTATTTCTCCTAATTTATTAATTTTTTATGTAGAATTTTATTAACTTTTATTTTAGTATATATATATATTTTTTTTTTTTCAAGTGATCAGTCGTTTTTTTCTTTTTTAATTTATTGTTGAGCAACACCACAGTATATTATTAACTAAATAAGACATAATTCAACCAAATTTCTTTTTTTCTAAATGTAATAATTATTTCAACAATATTTAATACTTTTATTATTTTTCTTTATTACAAAAAGTACAAATTTACCCAATTCGCAACGTTAAATGCTACTAGTTTGGAGAGAATAACGTAAGGCAAAATCATTATTATTACAAACGTAGATTGTTGCAACCTAAGCTAAAAATCTATGTTATTCCACATTCAATTTTGTATAAAATCTTTGTTACCTATCTCATTTAAAGACGATGGTATATAATGATAAATGTCTCCCATCAACTATTCTTGATGATATCATTTATGCATGGTGACAAACTAAGCAATTAAAGTTAATATTAGCTCTGGCTAAAACTGGAAGTTTGAATAACACTGTTTAATGGCAGTTCTACCTTTTTTTTTTTTTGGATATATATAGACCATCAGAAATTTACTCATGTAATAGTGTACTTATCATTCTTTTACTATAAATTGATAAACGCTTTACAAATTTTCGTATACTTTCAGCCAAAATGAATATTAATATTATGTAGAAAAAGAGAATATAAGATTTTTTATCAGAATAAATATGATAGTTTATAAATCAGCTTGATATGATTTTTTTTTTTCAAGAGAAAATATCATTAGAATTGATATTTACCTCATTTATATCCTGCAAAGAATAAATCCAAAAATTATTGACAAATTTAAAATATAAACATTACAAAATAAGAAGCATTCTTATGTTTGAACTTAAGAAATTAGTTAAAAGCTCAATGGATAAAAAAATTTGAGAGACTTAAATTCAAATACGAACTGTATTTAATCGAAATAAGTTTATGTTTTCAGTATAAAACGTAAATAAACTAAGAATAATTATGCCAGACAATAATGTTAATGGAAGAATGATCAAATGTTTAGTATATTCCAATCAACAAAAACGTAAAATACAAGAGAACATAAATATTTGAATTACTTGTTTATCATTTGAACAAATACTATTTATAATGTTTGATATTACTAGAACTACTTCGAGGTTTTCTTTTTCATTCCGATCTAACAAATAAGCTGTTTTAGATTAAATAGTCAAATAAAAATATTTACTCAATCTATTAAATTAAGCAGATTTAAATAATCAGACATAATTAAATAAATGGTTTTTCATGATACGATGATTTTATAAAAAAAATAATAATTACTTATATTTATTAGCAATTTTCTTTTATTAGCGATTTTCTTAACAATTATTTACCGATCCCATCATATTTTATTTTAAATATTATTTTTCGTTACGTGTTGTTATTTTCTTTAGTTAAACTAGTGATATTGTTTATCACTACTAAATTTATTAAATTAAATCTAGTGTAGGTGGTTTTGTTATTTTACAAAGACTTATTCTAAATGGGGCAAAAATTTTAACATTAACGGTAGTCTTCAATTTAGTAAACTAATGTTATATGTTAAAATATATCTCCCCACAAATAATAAAAAAAAAAATATGTGGTTTAATTATTACTATGGTAGGTCAGATTTTTATCCGATTTTTTGAAGAATGTTTTTAAAAATAAAAAAAGTTAATCCTATTTACTTTTCATGTATTTTACTGTATTTTTCTGTTGGAAAATTTCTAATGTTAAGCGTATTAAGGAAAGGCTTTTTATTTATACCGTTAACATCAAGGTTATTAATATTAGTGTAGTAAGGTTGTTAATATTAAATAGTAGAAATTTTTGCAAGTAGAATTTAGTTCAGATATTTCTTGGATATTGTGGTTGTTTCGAGAATGTTTTATATGCGGAATGGTTTTATCTTGCTATTTACTCTGAAAGGAGCACTGTACTTGCACTTTTAAATCTAAGCGCATTTACTTAAGAATATTCGTTTAATTATACTAATGCAGTGGTCGGCAAACTGCGGCTCACGAGCCGCATGAGGCTTTTTGACTCCTTGGCTGGAGCACTTCCACGAAATGTTTAGTGCAGGCACGGAATATTATTTATTAACTTGCCTTGTAAGAGACGAGTAAACGTTTTTGAAACGCAAGCAGTAAAGTGGCACATTTTTAGAAAAAACAATAGCACAGATAGTCGCTGCAAACATGTGTATCATTATCTCCGTCGAATTACTGGACGCCGAAATGTATTTTAACTATTTGTAGTTAAAATACTTTTCGGCTCTTTTAAAAACTCGGTTATATAATGAACTAAAAGATAAGAATTTTTTGCAATTTCTCAAAGATTGGGCATATATGGTGTATATGTTGTTCGTGTGAGGGTCTATTTATCAGCCACTCTATAGTTAACTTCACTGCAGATAAAATTAAACAGAAATTAACCTAGAAAATCCAAAAATAATACAATTCTAAATTATAATTTTCAAAAAACATTAAGTATTCAGATATTTCACTAAATCTATTACATACTCGTATACACATATGTAATAATGACTATTAAATTACATATACACATTTTTAAAAGCACACAAAAATTTTTATTGCATTAATAATTTCCGAATTTTTTCTCACACTTTTTTTTTATTGTTATTATTGAATTATTATTTGCTGTATGTTTTTTTTTTTTAAATCACGGGTTAATAATTAATAACCAATTTATTAAAATTTATAAAAAAAATCATTTCAAAAACAAATTTAAAAAAAGGAGATGAAATCTGATTCGAACCGATGTGCCTTTCCTTGTAAGATCCAAGTATTTCATTAATTAAAATTTAATTTGGCTATAATTCTGGAAACAGTGAAAATAATTACGACTATATGATATATCGTAGAAAAGCTCAATGATTGCTTATTACTCCAGTTACTTGCAGTATTACTGCAAGTGCAAAATCCAATTTTTTTTTTTGAAATTTTAGGCTTTATATGACACTTTTGGTTCAGTCGATTGCAATCAAAAGGGGAGGTGCGAAGCTAGATATTACAGCAGTCTTAAATCCAAAATGTCTACATTCTACGACTAATCGTTTTTGAGTTATGCGAGATACGTAAGTACACACATCACGCCAAATTTAGTCAGGCATGGTCAAAATGGATATATCCTTTGAAATCTGAAAACAGAAATTTTTCGCGATAATCATATTTCCTTTACTTTGTGTAAGGAAGTAAAAATTACATCTACGGTGTTGTTAAGGTATAATAAGATAAAAATATTTAGAATTTCTATTTGTACAAGTCCTAAATATATTTTTTAAATATTTCCAAATTCTAATCAGATTAAAATTAAGGTTTTTGCAATGAAAAAACTTATACATTAGTAAAATATAATATTTATACGAACTTAACCATGTTTATTTCTCGGTTGCCGAATTAGTTTAATTAATAAAGAAAACAAAAGTATTGAAATTGTTTTTACAAAATAATTTATAGCATTTAAATTCTATTTATTTTTGCCGTTATAATAAATATAGTAATTTTTAAAAAGC
Source organism: Zanna intricata (assembly GCA_010016005.3). Lineage (NCBI taxonomy): Eukaryota > Metazoa > Arthropoda > Insecta > Hemiptera > Fulgoridae > Zanna > Zanna intricata. Next base: position 7,756 of record JAAAKQ030487947.1, read on the forward strand.
GCAATAATAAAGAGAATATTTTTTATATTTTTTCTACATTACATGAAACTTGTATATTTATGTAATATTAAAAAAAATTACTTTGTATTTTAAAATAAACCTTTAGGAAATATTGCAAAAAGTTCCTAAGTAAAAAGTTTCACTATGATACAAAAAGGAATTGAAATTATATCAAATAAATTTTAATGAAATTTCTTAAGTTTCAAGTTTCTTTCCGAATAGAATTTCACTTGTTTGGAAGTTTAATTTGAAAATAAAACACTATATTAAATAAGAAAACGATAAATATATTAATTTTAACCCAAAACACAATTTTATTTCAGTTCGTTTCATTTTTATGACCGTAAGAGAAGAAATGAACAGAAAGTACACTTAAAAAAGAAATACATACACAGAAATATATATGTATATATTCAAAATAATCGAATAATTTCTAAAAGATTGTTATAAATAAATAAAAATAAAATATAATTTAAGAATTTTATATCCTTTTATTAAATTTGTTCTTTTAATAATTAATTATATTTTTCGTAATGCTATAAAATTTACATGTCTTTTTTTTTAAGAATTGAAGAAAATCTTAAACAACTGCAAAGTACACTTAAAGGTAAAAACGGTTTAAAGGTAAAATAACATATTATTTAATATCTTCTTGATCGAAAGCACTATTTTCTTTACTTTCAATATCTGTTAAAGCATAACGATTTCCTCCCAACTTATAAATAAAACTTTTTTCTCCCAAACTGTTAAAACTTAAGTTATATATAGTTATTAAATACATTAATTTTTTGGTAAATATTCTTCAGAGCAATAATTGAAAAGTAGTTAATATTTAATACCCTTATATAATTATAAATATAATAAATATTTATTTTAACGAAGAATGTCCACGTTTTACTTAATAATTTTGCGTTAATAAGAATAACAAATAATATGTTCTATTTTTATATTAAATAAAATTAAACTGGAATCTTATACCATTAATCCCATGAAATTGAAATGTTATTTCTAAACTGAATCTTCAATAAAAAATTCTTCAATAACAAACTAAAATCAATTTATACAGCAATAAAATTTCTTAAATTTTTTATTCCATTTCATCTCTTCACATAAATTTTTTTATCGTTTAATAGAAACCTTTGGTTACATACATTAAGTATGATCTGGTACTTTTACGAATATATTATGCGGGTAAATATTTTTGTTTTTCAAGGCGAATGCCAGCGTCTTAAATATTGTTCTTATAGGAGAAGAAAATTCCCGAACAAATCCATGAAAAAACTGGGAGATTATTCAATTTCAGAATTAATACTAGAATACTATTAAAGTAAGTTTATAAGTTTCCTTAAAATTAAATATTGGAGTGAATTATTAAAATTCTGTTTCTACATGTGTTCTTAATAGTACTAAAATATCTTTCATAACATTATTGTATACATTCTTAAGCGTTACATTTGTACATAAATCACGTGTTTTTATAGTATGTACAGAATAAAATTTATGGGCCTGAAACAGCTTTGAAAAGAAAACGAAGGGGCAAAATATATAAGACAAATAAAAAATTTTTAAAAATGTAATATTTTTTTGTGATTGGCAGTATTTTACTTCTTTTTTAACATGAACAGATGAAGAATCATGTACCTGAAAGTAAGTTATAAGCACAGAGTAGAAATCTTTTAATGTGAAAAGATTCTGATTTTTATTGTTGAAGTCGATTGATCTTAGTCCATGGATTGAGGTAATATTGTAATCCTGTACTGAAGATGTGTATAAAGATAATAATGGTTGCACACTTGACGGTGTCAACATAAACAGCGAGTCTATTATAGAAATGTAAAACTGAATTTATTATAATTTAATTATTTAAATTATAGAGGAAAATAAAAATTTTATCAACTTAATATTTAACATTTATTCTACTCGTATAAATTTTACCAACATGCAATTGAAGACACTTACTTGAGCTACTTTTTCACCCATATTTGGTGTGTGCATTGCCCCTTGGAAGAATTTCGCTGAACCATTATCTTGAATTGAATACTGGAAAAAAAAAATTTAACATTAAAATTTCCACATTATCTTCGACTATTTTTCAGTCATGAATCACCATAATTGTAAAACTAATCTTAACAGATTAATAAAATATTTTATAAAAAAAGTACAAATGTAAGTACATTCAAATAATTATCTGCTACAATTCAATTTCAACCACCTATCTGCAGTTCAAGAAACTAAGACAATTACGGAGATTTATGTAATATAAAATAATATAAGTAAGCAAATCGCTAAACATTACCGATTTGCTTACCTGTATTACTTAGGGAAAAAAATACAGTAGTATTTTTTCAAGAGTGCATTCAAGCAGGAGGATCAGCTTATGTAGAAGTGACAAGGGAAGGTAAATGTGTTCTCTTCTGCAAAATTGTCTCATCTGTGTGTGTTGCATTAATATTTATGAAAAATAAATAATTTATTAACCAAATTTATCATGTACTACTGCACTGATTATGTATAGTCGATGATTTACAGTTCGAATTCCGGTCACGCACGGCATTTTTCACATACGCTACAATTCATTAATCTCATCCCTCTGAAGATATACTTAATTGTGGTTCCGGAGGTTAAAAAAAAATAAATAAAAACAAAAAATAATATAAGTAGGTATTTTGAAATTCCTTTCTTGTTTTTAACAAGTTGTCGATGATTAGAGTATGGATAAATTTTTCTATTTTAAAAATTGAATTATTCTATTTTTTACTAATGAACTATTTTCCGTTTACCTTAAATTTTTTATAATTATTGTCGACTTAAGCAAAGATCTGCAATTTAATTTATGAAAGTTATTATAATGTTTTTAGACATTTGTAAGTCGCCTATTTTGTTATATTTATTCTTTGTTACATTTTTTAAAAACATTTTGTTACTTTTTATATATTCTAAATAATGTAGAAAGATTACGCAAAACCATTTATACTTTCTTGAAACTGCAATATAAGTACATAGTTTTAGGCAGAAAAAAATTCTGCCATCACAGTTTTTTAAAGGATTTTTAACAACGGAGATGAAAGTTCCCTTTTCTTTTCTTTATTTCAATCTCAGTAAAATTACAATTAAGTTCAGAATCTCTGTTAATGATAAAAAGTATTAACACTAAGTATAATATTGATTGATTTACAAATGTTTGAAACCATCTGTTAGTGACTAGATAATTAAAATTTCGTTTTTCTACGGCCGAACCCCTAAAATTGGTAGATTCTCAGCAGATCTTCAAATTGTTGAATACCCGGTTCCCAATATACTTTCTTCGGTTCTTTGCTCTAACTAATATTAGTTTAAGTGCAAGAGAGTAATGCTTTTTTATTATTCTCATTAATCCTAATAGTATACAGGCAGCGTTGCTATCTGGCATCACGTGATATTAAATATTAGTTTTTTCTTATTTTAACATAATTTTTTATTTCATTAAACGTGTGTTTTATTCATTAATTGTTAGTGCGTAACACGCAACTACCGTTATGGCGTAGTCGCCAAGCTTGTTGGATTCAGTCTTATATTATCGCAAAATGTATTAAATTATAATTGTTAATTCGAATCGGTCTTTGTTTTATTTACAGTCCATTTAACATAAACGAAATATATAGTAATAATTCAACTGTAATTAAATTAATAAAAATTTAGGGGTTTTTGACTGGTTCATTTGAAGCAATATTCATTATCATATTTCGTTTGCAACAACATTGCTGTGCGAGTTCAAAACTTATTAACCAATCGCTAAGCTTTGCACAATTAAATATTTATATAGATTTAGATACTGCTCCATGCTTGTACGTTAATAATAATGTATACTTTTTAGGCTAGTAAGAAATATCGGAACAAGTTCTAAAAGTACAGAAATGAGCTCTCAGACCTTTTGATGCCGGTTAAATATGGTAGATACAGATCGATTTTTAGTGAATTAGTTTTTGTATACATGACTGTTATTTTACATATGTTACATATTTTTCTTTAATTTATATAGTTTATGTTTATATACACGAAAGTTTTGCTAATAAAATTTCAATTGTTTATTCCTAAAACAGCAATTTTTTTTTGTAGAAAACATTTTGCGTTACACAGCAAAATAGTTCTGCTTACTAAAATTGATTTTTTACTAAATTATTTGTTTTAACAAATTCTCTAATGATCTGAAAGATGTTACGATCAATTTATTCAGAATTAAATTATTTTATTTCATTTTATAGAAACTATATTTATATTTTACTGACGTTTCGAAGAAAAGTACGGTATTACTTTTGGTCGCATGGTGAGAGTGGAGAGTGAAAATTAATTTTCATTACATTTTGAGGCACGAAAAGTTAATACCATTCACTTAAATTGTGGTTTCCTTACATATTTAAATACATATATATTATTTTATAAGCTTATGTATCAAAATTTTTGTCTCAAAAATCTCTAAAACTCCTAGATCAATTTCATTAAAATTTAGATATGCTGTAGTGTATTGGAAATTGCGGATGCGAAAATTTGAAGATTGTCGAGTCGTTCTTGAGTTACACTCAATTTGAGGTCGAAAAAATTTCAGTGCGGTAAGCGTAGTTCGTTATGATTTACAACTTGGAACTGGTTAAGTTTCTCAATTGGCAATTTCAGTTTGGAGAAGAAGAGTTAAATTGTTGAAGTTTTTAAATACCACTTTGAATTTTTGTTTCAAAACAATTTTAAGAAAACAGTTTTTAAGACAAATTTTGGGCACATGGGATGGATATATCGTGGTGATATTCATTATCATCACACACAGTAACTCTCATGATGTTGTTGTTATCTTTAGAATTCCATACTTCATAAAAGCTATCACGGAAAACAGTGTTAAATAATGTTGTAGATAATAATTTTTTAATAAAATATTTTTTGTTTCCTTAATTATTTTCGTTCTCGTCGATTAGGTTAATAGAAGTTAGAACATTCTATGAAAAATTTTTTATTACAGCTTTTTTGGATGCCATATAAAGAGAAGGAAACAAAGGCATGAATCTTAATGAAGCGGCGTGAAATTTAGGATTTTTATCAGTTAATACGACACAAATGCAACTTTTAAGAAATAATCTAACGAAAAGGAATGTTTTAACGAAGTAACAAGATTGCTTATTGTTAATAGAAAAAATTATGGTAAGAAGATAACCGTGACGGATGGGAGAGAGTGTATAATTCCGTCCTTAGGTGGTGGACAGAGTAAACCGAAGACTCATCTATGAGTATGTAAATACGAACACAGATGTGCTAAAGGATGTTTTTTACCGACTAAGGTGATGAGAACACTTTTGTTATGTTTAAGAGAGAACAAAAGAAAAAAGCTTCTGTTATCTTCAGTAAGATAATTTAACAGAGCACTTATTCTGAGGCAAAATTTACTGTTGAGAATAATCAAGATAAGAAAGTTTTTCAAGACATTACATTATCTTCTAACGGCCAAGGTATAGAGGAGGAATATATCTGCAGTGATTTGCAGCAGAATTCGGGTACTGTTGAGAAAGACTGAGGTAATAACCCGTTCTTTGGTATGGTAGTAAACCTATGGATTACAACGGGATGGAATTGGTAGTAATTATATACCCAAAAATAAAGGAAACCATGGTAGAGTTATTTAACAACAGCTGACGGAGTACTCCCAATATGTTTAAAATGTGGGTTGCAAAAGGTTTTACATAAGAATTTTAATTCACCTAAATCGTAAATTATACATTACAGTCTTTGTCTTTGGTACAGTGAAGGTAAATTATTTCACGATAACTAACATTAGAAAAGAAATGAGAAATAAAATTATTAAAATCCATTACAGATGAAAATGAGGAAAAGGAACGGAGAATGCTATATCTTATGTTGGCAAAGCGTTTTGGTATCCGAGAATACTTGTGTAATTATTGTTTTCTCCCATAACATTGTAAGTTTTGAAAACTTCATGGTGGCCTTCAATAAGCAAGGAGTTGACAAAAATATTTTTGGATTGCTTAAAAAATATTTGTCTTAATTTACTTTAAAAAATTAATAGCTTTTTTTTAAATAATGTAAAATCTTTACTATAGCTATTTAAACAATATTTCTAATTAAGTTTTTCTTTTATTAATTATTTAAATTAATTTCTTATATTTAGGATAAATAACATTATAATGAACTGTTATCAATGGATAACAAATTATTCATGATTGCTTTAACACTATGTTCTACTCTAAGCATTAAAATTAAATAAAATTATTTACAGAGACTGATTTTAAAAATAAACCTGTGTGGTTATTTTTAAATTAATTCTAGACTAAAATTGTTGAGACGATAAAAATAAATGAGTACGCCATAATCTTATGTTTGTAACTTGACTGTTTTGTGTTACCTTGTTTGTCGATACAAAATTACATACAGTTCAGCTATCTGTCAATTCCTGACTACTTGAAATAAAAAAAAATAATTAAAAAAAAAATAATAAAAAAAGGTTAAGGGCGCATGTAGCCTCTATAATTAATATTTTTTTACACAATTTTAAATTACTTTAATATGAATTTTAAATATATTTTTAACATACTCAGCATCGCGATTTTAATTTTCTTTTAGTTGAATGATATTTTTCAAATTACGAAAAATATTATTTTCTTATTGCTGCCGACATTAAATAAGTTAAAATATTTGATATCATTGGTTGTTTCACAAAAGTCTGCTAGAAGAATATATTATTTTCTAACCAACATTTCACCCAACAGAGATATCGGTTATAACATTTCCATGTGTGGTCCACTGGCAGGAAGAATGATGCTTTATATCCACATAACCAGCCGTAGTTTGACACTCTTTTAAGCTGACATTCATGATTAAATATGTTTTACATTCTAGAAACATATACTCATTATGACCAGGTAAGGAAAAATAACAAAATTATTTTCAGAAGTTTTTTACTTCCTTGTACGAAGTAGAGGAAGTAAATACCGTGATAGCAAAAAATCTCGGTTTTCAGATTTCAGCGGATATATCCATTTTGACTGTATCTAAATCCATTTTGACTAGTTTCGGCGTGACGACTGTAGGTAAGTATCTCGCATAGCTTAAAAGCGATTAGCCGAAGGATATTGAAATTTTTGATTTTGGAAGGGCTGTTGTAACATCTAGTTGTACACCTCCCTTTCTGACTGCAATCAATTGGATCAAAAGCGTCCAAAAAAAAAAAAAATCGAAATAACCTGGATTTTTTACTTTTTCGTGACTGCAGTAGTAAGCCCTTATTGAGAACTTTTCGACGATATATGCTAAATGGTACTTATTTTCATTGGTTCTAGAGTTATAGCGAATATAATTCTAATTAATGAAATGTTGGACTCTTTTACAAGGGGAAGGCACATCGGTTCGAATCCGACTTCATTTCCTTTTTTTTTATTTAAATATATTGATCTTTAATAATTATTAACCTCTGATTGTAAAAAAAAATTACAATAAAAAAGAGAGAGAGAATAAATATTAGGTTATTAATGAAATAAAATTTTATGTGCTTTTCAACACGTATATGTAATTAAACGGACGTACAAGGATGTCATTTGGTGTCCACTTTAGATTTTTAAACGTACCTTGATGCTCTCTGTAATCGGGAGTTACTTATATTCGATTAAGTAACATCTGCAGACATGAAAATTACACGACTCATTGAAAAATTTGATATTACACAATTTTTTTTATTCATCCTCCAATTACATAATTTTTTCAGGACACTAACTTTAAGATACGATGTCAAAATTATGTGCTACCTATGAACAAATTACTTAAACATTCGTAAAGCAATCTTATTCCCTTTTCTACAATAATTAATTCGTGATAGAGCAATATACCACTTCATTTGATTTGATGAGTAGGTATAATATCTACAGATAAGCATCCTTTTAAGATAGATCTTTTACAGATGATTTACAAAAATAGTTTTTTAATTATTCTGACCAAAACTAAAGGTCTGAACAAATTAATTATGTTAGAACTTACAAAAATGTTTATCTGTATAAAAATATAGCATTAAATTGAGGATGAAAAACTAGAAGTATTCTTTGTGAAAAATAGAATTCTAAACCTGCCACTTCCAATGTTTAACAAAAACGGCTGTAATATATTAAAATCATTTTTAAAATATTGCAAAATCTATTGCTTTACATAGTTACTTTATCTACTATCTTTATACCCATTATAATAATGCTACAATCTCATTCAAATCTTATAAAATTATTTAGTAATAAATATTGTAGCACAATAAATCAATCGGAATAAAACTTTGGTTTACACAAAAAAATTTCTTGAGCTGTAAAATACAAAATTTAACAAAAATTTTCTAGTTGGCCGCATTTTTCTTCAGAAAAAACTGAATAAATTTTATACAAAATGTAATTATATACTGGTTTTTGCTTTCAGTAGAAGTACGCGTAAATAATTTAATTGCTGTCAATCTTTTTATTGCTCAACGGTTATCTCGGTTAATTGAATACAATTTTGTAAAAAAATTTTTTAATAGATAATTATTTAAAGTTAAGGAATTGCATTAAATTTTTATGGTTTCAATTGAACGTTTTACTGGAATACTAGAATACTAGTGTTTCATTTCAAATTCTGCAAAATTATTAGTCTGTAATCAAAATTTACAAAAAAAAAACAAAAAAAAACGGTACATCAGTGTGATTATGAAAAATGCTGGTAGTAAAACTGTAACATATAAATATAATATGCTATGCACATTTCAATAAACAGATTTATTTTTATATTTAGCTAAAAAATTAATTTATAAAATATTTATTCCTAGGGATCAAGGTTCTCACACAAAACATCACAATCTTACTTTACCTAAAATAATTGGTGCAAAACATAGCTAAATTAATATTTAAATTTAATTTTAATCTCACTAAAGGAAAATCATGTATAACCAATTTTATTTGTTCATTTCTGACGTTTTCAATACAAAGTACAGTTGCACTCTGAACAAATAAATTATATATTAGTTAATCTACTCATACATACACACCAAATATAGGACTGAAAAAAGAAAAGAAAGAAAAAAGTGTAATTGTGAAAAAACTATGTGTTTATGAATGAAATGTTTAACTAATTTAGTATTACGCTGAATGAATGAACAATTAACAGAAACAACTGTATAAGTAAGAAAACCTACGGAAAGGCGAAATTAAATAAAATAACATTAAACAGCTCCTAGCTATTACAGCTGCAACATCTCTCTAAAAGAGGATGGAAATCAGTAAATAATCTACCTTTAAGAAATTCGTTTGTAAAAGTACAACTGGATATGCTAGAAAAGATATGCAGCAGCAAGTATACTGCAACAGACTTTGATTAAAACTTTTAATTGGAAAGAAGATACTTTTAAAACCGGAAGTTATTGAACAGATAGGTTCAAATGTGACTTATACTAATCTAAAACTTAGTTATAATTTGTTAATATTTAATTACAACATATAATTAATTCAAAAAATTCAAGATAAAACTTGAAAATAATGTGTATCCTGGCGACAAATTTTATACACGTTTGTGTCAGAATCCATCTAAATAACAAATGAAAGACAAACCAGACCTGCCGTAGAAGTATATGTACGGTGAACAAAAAACTGTTACTTAAATGTGTATGATGTTACTTCATATAAGAGATTTAGACTTGGTGTTCTATCCAATTTTTCTTAACTTTATGACAAGTATTCTTCCAAATACTGTCAGAATAGTTTCACATTTCTAGTAGCAGATATTACACTGCTTTTTACTTCGACTATAAATGTTTCGAGTCTTTCAATTGTTAGTAAAGAAACGTAAAAATAAAAAGGAAACTAATAAAAAGGAAAAAAATTAAAAACAACTGTCTTAAACACTAATAATCATGCAAATAAACTTAAAAAAAAAAAATAACGACATATATCTAGCATGCGTTCGCTTGATACACAAAGAAATTATTGTCGATGTGAACATAACCACATAACTCTGAATTAGGCTTATCTTACAATAGAAACTGAAGGATTTCTATGGCATTTTTCATCTCCAAGGGCTTCTATAAGATAGATTTAGAGATCAAGTCATCAATACAATATCTTTTAAACCACAAACATCCTTCACTAGCAGTTTACCTTATATAGGATATACAGTCGGTATGTATGTATGCCCTGACGTATTATTACTAAATTAGATATAAATTTGTTCAAAAAATGAATCGGCCCCGTCTAAAGGTTTTTCTTTGCATAAATAAACCGCGATTATAATCATTAATTTTCAATTTTATTTTCATTCCTACATCCTCTCAATCGATTAATACATTCAATGTAGTTGTAAATACCAGCCAACATTTCGAAATACAAGATATTAAAAAAAAATAGTATTTTCAATCCAGGTTATAATACATAAGCAAGCTTCCAATCATTTAATTATGTTATGTAAAAATGATGTCAAAGAAAAATATAAAGAAATGGAATATGATAGGATAGAGGAGATAATGAAGTTATAAACATTAAGATTAGAGGGTACCAAGATGCTAGTGGTTGAAAAATTCTCTCTTCAAAGTGGATTTCTTAGTAAATTCTGAAGAATATTACGGCGGAGGTACTTTTAAATGGGGACATAAAAACAGATTAACGCCATTTTTTCTGTTAAAAAGATACACTCTACTGTTAAGCACAAAGTAAGGAATCAAAAGGAATGTTAAAGAGTCATTAGGTATAAAGAATGTTATGAAAATAAAATAGAATATCAGGAAAGAAAAACTAGAAAGGAGCTTTAAAAACTCTAGTAAGAATTGTAACCAAATCAATAAGATTCTTAAATTGAAATTTACAACTAATTTGATAAAGTAAAAATGTAGAAAACGTTCATTTAATTAAAAATAATTTGTTTCTTTCATTCATTCATATGTTAGTGGATTTCATAAGGAATTTATTACAGCATTACCATCAAACGTTTTATGCGGATAATTTCCCGACACATTAATGAATAGGCTTAAAAGAGATTTCGTTTACTACACGACTGTTATAGCGCGTGGCGTATTGATGTGCACATAGGCTGACGGCTGGCTGGCTTACCGCGCTATTAACTATCCTGAAAATATATTAGAATAACTTAATTGCTGTTTCTAAACAATATGTACTGATTTTTTTTTTCTTTTTAATCTAATGAATACAACTGTTTATTAATTTAATTATTATTGTAATTATAATTTCTAACATAAATAGGTAATTACCATTACTTTAATTTAATTACCTTGCATATATGACACATCTGTCAGATTTATTCAAAACCATTTAATTATATCTAATTATAAAGGATTCTAAATTATTGTTTATTAAATGCACACGCGATTGGTATTCATTTCTGATGCTATCACGTGATCACATTTCAGTATCCAGTCTTTTGGTGCCATTAAATTAGTTCTTCAAATAGACTTTTCACTCTTTCAATATTAAATTTCGTATTATGACTGCGAATGTATTGTTTTACTTCTATCCGTATCATTCCTAATGGGTTTAAATCTGGATGATATGGAGGCAGTCATAATATATTATGGCTTTGCTTTTCTAACATGCCATCCAAAAGGTAGCGCACAAATCTCTGTTTGTTTGACTTTATTATTTCACATAATTGCAGTTTAAGGAAGCTCTCATAAAATCATATTCCTTTTTGTTTAAGCCAAGATATCATTTCTCTTTGGTGCTGTTAGATGTCGGTGCTGTTTCAATTAAAACGTTGTGGTAAAAGGCAGTATCAATTACGAAAACAATTTTTGGTTCTTTAGAAAGGTTAGGCAATGCTTTTGCACTAATCCTATTCATATAATTACTTATGTTAATTTGCTTGTGGTAATCTCTTGAACTGTGATTAGCCTGCCACTAATGAGAAAATTAGAAATAAATCGTCTTTCTCCTCCGGCATGGATAATGATCAAACGCTCTACCTTAGACATCGGTTGTCGAAGGACGTTTCCAAGCAGTCTCCACAGGAATTGCAAGAAATATCATCACTCAGGATGTAATTTTCACCCCATGTAAACACTGTTACGACCTGATTCTCTATGATATTTTATGGCCTGCAAATATTTTACCCTTTTATCACGTATATCACTCCCTTCCACCACTCTCGCTTGGCAAGCGAGTAGCTAGCCAAGCTTCCAAGCATCTCTAGGTGATTTTTGTAAACAAGACTGAGGGTCTACTGTCACTAATAGACAACTTAAGGGTGACCTCCAGGTCTTCCTTAAGAAGACCTCCAGGTCTAATTCGTGGCAACAGAAAGAACCTCAGGATGAAGGAAATCAAAGAGACTAGCAGAGGTTCTTAGTGGTTGCTAACGATAGGGAAAATGTCCAAGTAATCGCGGAGTCTCCGGAAGGTGAAGAGGTTGGAGTCAAAGCTGACCCCAAACGAAAGCGTAGGCTCCGGGTTATTGTCTACGACATTGACAGGCGGCTATCCGATGAGGAAATTCTCTCCCTAGTAGAGAGCAAAACACTGATTTGGATGAGGCTGACTTTAGGAAAGAGTGTAGACTACTTTTCAAGATTGGAAAACGTGATGCCCAGAAATATCACGGAGTTTTTGAACTTGGAGCTAGTCTCTTCAAGAAATTTGTATCTGAGGGTAGGTTATACGTCGATCTAACGTCCTGTAGCATCAAAGAATATATTGACGTGCAAAGATGCTTCAAGTGCTGTCGGTATGGCCATAGAGGTAAATTATGTAAGTATGCGTCAGTTTGCGCGCACAGTAGCGAGGAAGTCACATGCGCGAGGGCTGTCCGCAGAAAGCCAAGACTCCATTCTACGCTAATTGTAAAAGGTTGCGCAAAGAATGCAGACACTTGGCAAATTATAGATGTTTCTGAAAGTTTATTGTCCATGTAGTAGTGCTAGGTGAGTGGGTTGTATGAGTCTCGGAATTGTCTTTCCATAGCGTCCGTTCCATTAAGTAAGAACGATCTACCAGGTCATAATTTTGTTTCGGATTTCTTCGTTATGCCAAGCTGTTTATCCCCTCTCCGATGCAGAATAACAGCATGTTTACGTTTAATTAGACAGCCAAATCGCTTCTTTGGAACAACTAGGTCATAACAAACGTGGGAATTTTTGTGGTCTGTAGACCCTGTTTACGGGGTCGCTTCTGCATCAAGAGACTGTTCGACATTTATTTAGATATTTCGTGAGTTGGCTTCAATCATTGATTGAAGTCAGTCTAAGTCTTATTCGAGGACCTGGTAGAGTGTTTCTATCCTATGGCTTCGACCACTGTAGATTACCCTAAATGTTGATTGGCTAGCTTATTGCACTTCGTCACTGCACTCAAACTGTGCGGATTTAGTAGTGTTAGTACTCCAGGTGACTAGGATACCGTCTGGACAGTTCGCCTGGCCAGAAGCAGGCGTTCTTGGCATCCAGCCCCAGTTAAATAAGTTTGAGTATCAATGGAGGTTGTGCTCGGGAGTGTTACTCCCATGTTCCCGGGTGTGATCAAAGTAAAATCTTAGTTTGGCGTTGCAATTTTTTGAGGTAGAATTGGAGTGTACCTGCTAAGGGCAGAAACGGGAAACGTAACTGTGATTAACTTTGTAGTTGGTCTTAAGGGATCTCGAAGTTAGAGCATAGGTTGGAGATAAGAGGTTTGCCCTCTATCTGTAATTTTCTTTTGGCCTTCATGCAGACGTAGAGTCAAGCATACGCTTGCTCAGTAGGTGGCATTACAAACAGGCGCGGGATCTTTGTCCTTTTGCGAGTTTAGTAGAGCAGTTCCTGAGGGCTACGTGGTAGAAATAAAATGGCCTATGCCTTCGCAGAAGACATCGGACATCGGGTGAAATTTGTCGATGTAAATGTCTCTGAAGGCATTTACAGCAGCGTCATCTCCCCGAGGTCGATTGATGACTGAGGATTGTTATCAGATCGAGGGCTAAAAGACGACCTCGGGTAAAGCCAATTAGGCTAGGAACGGAGGGGGTGGTGTAGCAATCGGCAATGCCATTCTCCTTCGAGGGGTGAATCGAAAGTCCAATAACTGGTCTTGATTTTTCCCGGCGCTTGTTAGGAATTACGAAAGACTGAGAAAAGATTTTTGAAACACTTAACTGTGCGAACTCAGAAGCGGAATTGGAAACAGTAATTTTTTCAAATTCATTTTTAATTTTCGTAGTCAGTCGGGTCAAAACGCCAGTGATTTCAGCAGCCCGATTAAGAGCTTTTGTTAGTGGGATCGTTCAGGCATTTGTTGACGCCAGTTTTTTCGTAAAGTTATGTACTCTCCAAATGATTTCCCTACTCAATATAAACCACTTTTACATCCAAATTTTGAAATAAAATGAACATCCTCCATGATGTTTGCATCATAACGAATACTATAATTTAATTTTAAGGAATATACGATTTAAACTAAACACTCGCGACAACTACGAAATTTAACAAATTCATTCCAATACATTAACTATATGGTTTAAACAAAACAGGAAGAAGAAACTCTTGCGCAAGTGTGCTGACTACTCTCTCAAGACTGAAATATATAAAGTGTAATGCTGTTACACTTCAAATTCATAATCATCATGCCATGAATATTCAAAATTTCGCATATAAAATTTATCATGACTAATATAGATAAAATTAATAACCGATTCATAGTGTTATGAAATAATACGTAAAATTTGTCATGCGTTAGACGATCAGATTTTATTGTTTTGAAATGTTCAAAATTAATTAGGATATGTTAAGACTACATACAGTAGTCGTTCGTAAAAATAAAATATTTATAATTAATATTTTTAAACAAATAAAATATATAAATTCTAACAACTCTGGTAATGTAATACATACCAAGTAAGTATACGGAGCTATATATGGATGTTTGCGTAAAAGAATGACTATCTACCTGTTCCGCAAGCCGGCCTCCATGGCGCGAGTGGTAATTCTCGATCTTTCAGAGCCGGCCTTTCCAGAGATCCTGGGTTTGAATCCCGGTCAGACATGGCATTTTTCCACACGCTACAAATCATTCATCTCCATCCCCTGAAGAAATACTTAATGGTGGTCCCGGAGGTTAAAAAAAATCTGTTCCATCCGTCCTATCAATCTATCTCGTACGCAATGTACACAGCTACACGCCGCCCGGTATACTTTTTTCTTACAATGTTTATTTATTTATATACTGGAGTAACGACAGGCTGCAGCACAATTATAGCTGATAGGCAAATGCTTATTACAATAAAAAATTGATTCCATAGCGTTTGTTTGAATCATCAGATCTTCGTGTGACATCAAAATCGTACTATAATTGTAATTAATACGTTTTTGTGTAATAATAACTAATACAAAAAAAAAGCTTAATGTTACAAATTTTAATTGTTTTATTATTTAATGGCACACTCCTAATTATGAATATTATTTATCATACCAAAATGCAATGATTAAATAGCAAATTAAATGAATGTTTAATTTATTTTTACTTAACTGAACTATTAACTTATAATAAACTATTTTTTTTAAATTTCGTAAGTATGTTAAGTATTGATCAGCTAAATATATTTTCTTTAGTACATTATATAGAACCATATACAGTGTATCAGAAAGTTCTCCCAAGACTATCATAACCTAATTCTACTCGTAAATGTAATGGAAAAAGTTTATTTAAACACTTCGTTCTAAAACACTTCGTTTGCGAGTTACGGCTACTGAAGCCGTAACGTACGAAGTTTCATGCCTATTTTAGCTACCTCGGTGAAATAAAACATTTATTAAGAAGCAAAATTAGGATATTCTTATGGTTTTGACCTGAAAAAACCGAATAAAATAGGTTCCAAAACCAAATCTGCAGCAGTTTTCGATAAGCATGTGGTAAAACCAATAAATGGGGGTAAAACCCCCTGTGTTTTTTATTAGACGTAAATAACATTGTTAAAACACATGTTTGTAAAACACATCTAGTAAAAATTTAATAAAATTTTTAAATAAAAATTGTAGAGAATTTAATTGTGAAGAAAATGAATTATGCCTTTATTTTATTCAACTTTAACTGATTAAAATAAAGAAAAGTTAGAAAAATTTCAATTTTATTTATAAAGTGCACTAGAACAAGGTGCTTTATACGTACCATTTTATTATAAATGTTGAAAAATAAGCCTGTCATATTCAACACATCTCTCGAAACGCTTCTTTACTTCTTTTGTTGCTCATTCTCATTCTTAAAGGCTATCCTTAAATTGATCAACCCTATTATGCGAACAATTAATTCCTCACGAGAATATATTTTTGTTTAGTGTACAAAATTTTTCATCTATCCCCAGTTGAAAAATTCTAAAGGCGTTAGATCAAGCGATTTTGATGACCAGGAGTTTGGACTTCCACCACCGATCCATTTCTCAGGAAAATTATGATTTAAGAGAGTGAAATAGACCCAAGAGAAGTGGGGAGGTGCGCCATCGTTCAGGAATATACTTTGCGTCTCAGCGCTAGAAGAACATTTTCAAGCAGTTGTGGCAATTTTTGAAGAAAGTGCAAGTGGCCTCATCAAGTGAAGACCTCATCAAGTGGCCAGGTAAAATGAACTGTTCAAACAGACTGATTATGAACAAAGGCGACACCATATATTGACGCTAAATCGGTGTTGAAAATTGGCTTCCACCGTTTCACAAGAATTTACCTCTGCCTGTGTATTGATTATTTAATAACTGGATTGATTAAGCAATGCCCATGTCATTGCTTAAGTTGTTGACACCATCTCGAGTGAAATTTGCCTCGTCGGTAAAGAAACATACTTTTAGGGTTGTCGATTTGTATTCCAGCAGTTGGAGAACTCCAAACAAAGTGGGTTGTTTTCTGGCTATAGATGTTGAACTGGCTATTAATGATAAGGATAAAACTTATTTTGTTTAAGTGTTCTGCAAACCATAAAACGAGAAATGCCGGTCTGCTTTGAAAGTCATCGTGTACTGACGCCGGAATTGCGCTGAATTCCATCGATAATAATGTCATCAATAACAACGTATATGTTGGACAGATCGTTCTTAGCTGGTACGAATACTAGTGACCTGTTTCCCGAAGATTGCGAAAAGACGCGCTAATTGTTTGGTATATGAAATCCCTTGCGATTCAACGTATTTCATAATCTACTGCGGCAGCTGCAGCAAAAACATTACATACACTTAAAATGAATTACATACATATCAGGGTATTCCTCTGTTGTAAACAAGTAACTGCACTACTTCATTGGCAAACCGATCACATTCAAACTAAAATTTACTGAAAACCTTCACTAACATCAGCATAGTGTATGCGATACACTTAATGCACTTTCCAGAATGTTTTAAACACCAATACAATTTTGCACATTATCTGTTAGCTGATGTTATTTTATTGCCAACTATGAAAAAAATAATTTTTCTAACAGTTTTTGTATTTCTGTCCTTAATAAAAAAATTATTATTGTCTAAGTAGTTTTTTATTTATTTATTTTTACAATTCTGTAATTTCCAACTTTGTAAATTTTTTTAACAACTTTTAATAGTAAATTTTGTTTTTACAGGTTTTTCAATTTACCAAAAAAACTGACTTTTTTTTATATGAAATAAATATTTTGTGACAAACGTAGTAACGTACAGTTTTTAAATAAAATTCAAATTTTTCCAGCTTTCCATTGTTTTATTAATCTATTTTACCCTTTTTGTTTAGAATTAAATTTTCCACAATTTTTTTTTTAAAGTTTTATGCCTTTTTTACCTATTAAAATAAGTTATTGTATGTCAAACATAAAAAGACTAGATCTTTTACTCCAATTTACTGGTTTTCTCATCAGATTTCAGAAAAAAAAATGCTGATACGCTTATGGAACTTATTTTATTCGTTTTTTTGCTAAAAAAATCATAAGAAATCACTAATTCTGTCTCTCAATTAAAGTCCTAAAAATTTCAGTACCCCAATTCACAGGTATAGATGAGATTCAAACAAAATTTTTCATTAGCCGTAACTCGCAAACGAAGCATTTATTTTAGGACATATGTTTATGTGAACTTTTTCCATTATTTTAACGAGTAGAATAGGTTATGATAATCCCGGGAGAACTTCCTGATACACTTTATATATATTTTCTACTTTAGTTTCACATATTTCAATTTTAATTAGATGAAAATATTTCAACTCTATTTTATTTCCTAAAAGAAAACACAGATTTAAAATGTTACGAATTTTAATTCGGTTTATGAATTTTTTTTGTTTACAAACATCACGCGAGTTGATGTGTTACATTAAGATAAATAACTAATCGTGAAAATAAATTTGTAGCATATCTCAGAAAAAAGAATTATGTTTGAAATTTGTGTCACGTTTTGTTCATAACCAACTTTCTACATTACGTTTTAATTAGAAACAACGTCAGACTGGATATTAATATATCATATGCTACTAAATTCATTTCTCTTGATAATGATTAATTGATAATCAACTTTTATTTGGATAAATAAATAAATATTCGTAAATATTTTAATAGGAAAATAACAATGTTGTAATAAATATTGTTAATATTGAAACGGCTTATACGGCTTATGCATTTAATTGCTTATTACAGAGACAAATAAAAAATAATCGATATTGAAATTAAATGCAAATAATCTGCTATAAAAGCAATTCAAATGCATTTGAATATCAAGCATCTTGTGCGTCTATACTACACATTCCACCTTGTTAATTAAAATTTCATTTCGCATGCATATTTCCTCCTGGCCAATTCATTTAATGTTATTTACGTCAGATCTTCATGAGTAACCAAAATCATTCTACAGTTAACATTTAATTTGAAAAAAAAAGTTTAATTTATCCAAATTCTAATTATTATGTTACTTAATCACATACGCATGATTTTAATATTTTTTAACGCAGCAAAATGCAATAAAACCATTTTTTAATTTATGTCAACTGTTTTTTTTTTATACCTAACCTCACCCTGACTAAAAATATTATATAAACTAATAAAATGACTATGAATTATCACTCAGAGATGATAATTATATCATTAAAGATGATGAATTTTATTAAAGTATTGTATTTGCTACAATACTTTACTCAAAAGAGTAAATAATTTATTTCCATAAAAGAGGAAGAAGAAGAAGAAGAAGGAAATCCCATAATTTTTAATGAGGCTCTTTCTAGTCCGAAAATGAGATACGCCCTACGTAATTATTATTATTAAGTGGAGTGTAGTAAATTTTTTTACATTTTAACACATTTCTGTATTTTATATATCCTATTAATCCAAAACTATAAACCCCAAAAAAAACATTTTTTTAATATTTAAAAAAAATTTTGCAATTTTATCTATATCAAGTATGACAAATGTGCAAAACAAATTACAAGATAATAATCAAATAAAAGTTTCTGTCTAGCTACCGCAACAAAAAAGTACGTAATACAAATTCACGTAGCAATAGTATATTCATTGTCAATTGACGGGTCAGGTAAGAAAATAGTTTTTAAAATCTAAAGTTTGTACGAGCAGTAAATATTTGTTAAAATATGTTTTTAAACTTTAATTTTCTCCAAATAGACCGATTTCGATAATTTCTTTATTTTTATTTGTGAAGGAAGTTACTTCATTGGTCTCGGTTTTTATGTTTTTACACAGAGTTAAGCTGAAGACTTTTAAGCAAAAGGTTCCATCGTTTAAGCAAAAAATTTGAAGATTTTTTTAGATTCTTTTCATAATTGTTTACTATTAAAATGTTATTACGTAATAGAATACATGTTAGTACTTTTATATTTATTGTCTTTTCATCCGAATTATTAATCAATTCAAAAAAAAGTTATTCAAAAACATTAAAAAACAATTTTCACTTATTTTAAACGAGTTTAATTCACGCTCATTAGCAGTCTTTCTGCGTCTTACCGTTTCTTGCAGACTACTTTTTTCAAAAGGAAAGCGTGGTTTTTTTTAAGAGTTCGTCATTAGTTGAAAATTTTAAAATCGTAATAAAATGAAACAATTAGTAGTTATTGAATTCATCTAAAAGTTTCTGTTGTATTCACTTCAATTTAATCAAAATATGCAAAAATCCATTGTTTTAATTCTTTCAGAAATAAAAAATATATTAAAATTGAATTTAATAGCCGAATTGAATTTGTACGAAAACTTAGACTTATAAATTAAAATCCTCTAATACTTCCTTATTTTTCTTATTTGAAGATTTGAAGTATGATGGATAAAGTTTTTATAACAGTTTTCAAATTTAAGGGTTAGAAACGGGAGGTAAGAGGTTGATTTTAGAAAAGAAGTCCTCAACGCATGTTCTAGTTTGAAGATGACCCTGGTTACACAATTAAAGTTTGCAAAATTATGATATGTTAGTATATTTTTCAAACTATTTTTTATTAATTATTAATTTTTAAAAAATTCAATTTTAGATTAAGCTAGACGAATTTGTAGAAAAAATATCTTCTAATATTAATTATTTTGATTTTAATGATTCTGATTACAATATATCCGATAAATTTAAGTATATAAATGTGTAAATTGTTATGTTAATCAGAAAAAGAAAGGAATTGGTAAAATGGTTTTAGGTTCAAACGTTCACGCGGATGGAGTGCAAGAGAGTTGAATCCAGTGGCCTTAGGGCGGAGTTTAAATTTCAGGAGTGTTACTGAGGCTGCGGTGTCTGAGGAGGTGAACTCTTGTCTGGTAGGCTGCATTGTGAGGGCGTGCAATAACCTACCCTCGCGAAGGTTTTGTATGGAAAGCCAACCCCCGATGTATTGTTGAACGGAAGAGATCTCAAATAAGCAAAATGAGCTGCCCCTGGTGTAACTCCAGGAGCGGAGATCTCCTCTTCGCTCCCCGGAAAGGAGATTTCCCATGAGCGAAATTGGTCGCCCTTCTTAAAGCCATAAGAGCGGCTCTTTGAGCCGCTCTTATGGCTTTCACTCTTCTAGGAAGGTTTCTACGGTCCGGTATAAAGACAGGGAGCATTCTGGACTCGAAACAGTCTAGCTAGCGATGCCTCATTGATGAGGTTGATACGGACCCTTGGGTGAGGCCCTACAGAATTCTGGTGAAGCATGCCATTAGACCACAAGTTCCCGTTATTCGAGACGCAGAAGAAATGCATACACGGTCTGTTTCCACAGATGAGGCTACGCTGGTTGTTAATGGTGAGGTTGGAGTTTTCTCTCTTTTTACTTAGGAGGAATTCTCTGCGGCAGCGGTGTGTATTCCCTTCATCATGGCCCCCGGTTCGAACGCACTGCAAATCAGCTAATAAAAGCCGTATTTACTGTGCATCCTCATGTATTCTGGAAATATACAATACTTGAATGTTGGAGGGGTTTTTTCCGATATGTGGAGGCGCCACCGCCTTGCCCTGATGTCGAATCCTGGCCTGGACCCGATGCTCCCCTCTTCGTTTCGTCCATTGGGTATGATCGATTCTTTAAGAAAGATCTAAGAAAGAACGATTCAACAGAGTCTGGCACAAGCAACTGAGGCTGTAGACAGATTTTTTGCGATGCAGAAGGAAGGTCCGTTTTTGGATGCCGCAACGGAGATAATCAACACGGCAAGAAGCTTGATTGTTGGGCGTAGATTGTGTGCACTGGTTGGCTTGATGTGAGAAACGCATTCAATTGCGTTACTTACGCCGATAGCGACTTCTCTATTGAACCTGCAAGTTCCAGATATTTGCGTAGAACGATACTGTCTTTCCTGCATGAACGACATATGATTTATTTTATTGCAAATGGTACCGCTGAGAGGTGCATTAACCCTGAAGTACCACAGACATTGGTTCTAAAAGAGGGTCTTGTAGATCCCCCTTCCGAAGAGTGTTAAAATAGTTGCATGCGGGGATGAGATTGTCAAAATCGCCGTTGGGCCTGCACTAAAAGGGAGGTTGGGAAAGAAGGTTCATTGTGCCTATACTAGTATTTCCGCTTGGATGACCGGGGTCGGCCTAGAACTGGCCCCAGAAAAGAGAAAGGTTATCCTCATTTCCCCCAGAAAGAAGCGCCAAAACTCTAACGCTGGATGTGGTTGGAAGAACGGTTACCTCAAAATCAGCTACCAAGTATTTAGTTATCTATAATGATTCACGGTTGCGTTTTGGAACGCATGTACTAGAGTCTTGTGAGAGAGCGGAGCGAGTCATGCGCTCAATGTCAGTACTTCTCACGAATACTAAGGGGCTTATAAGAGAAGATTCTTCTGAAGTGTCGTATACTCCATATTTCTGTATGGATTGGAGATTTGGGTTCATGAATTTTGATATGACAGATATGTTAAAATCCTGGGCTCGTTGCACAGGAAGTAGTCTACGCATAAGATCTGCGTACTTCACTATTAGGCGGGAGGCAGTGGAGGTGTTAGCGGATTCGCTTCCTATTGATCTTTTAGTTCGGCACAGGAAGAGAAAGAGTGAAGTAAAGAGGTTGCCCCATCAGAAAAGAAGAGGCTAATTATGGCCAACATGCAGGAGCAAATGGATGCCTGGTAGGTGAGGTGGGATGTGAGTGTGACAGGCCGGTAGACCCACAGCTTGATTAATGACATCAGGAGTTGTTGCGAGAGGTCACACGGCATCATAGACTTTGCCCTCATACAATTCTTGTTGTCGGGGAAGGACTTCAGAGTATACCATTTTAGGTTCGTCCTGGACAACACGGACCCCTGCTCGGAATGTGATGTAGAGGAAACTGTACACCACGCCTTTTTCCAATGCCCTCTGCTTAAGTCTGCAAGGATGCAGGTTCTGCGCTCCTTGGGGTGGAGTGACATATTTCGCCTTGAGGAGATGCAGCAGATAATGCGTCTTGGTGTAGAGCAGTAAGCTGCAGTTGCAAATTTTGTTAGGAGCGTCATTGACTAGTTACGTGCCCATGAAGAGGTCCGGAGGAGCCGGAGGGCTCGGTCTCTGCAAACAGGATCTCGGCTGAGTGCCTAAGGGACTCCCCCAATCTTACGGGGATCGACTGGGTGTGATGAAGCCGGGGGCACTCTGCCGCCCTGAGTTTGAAGGCTGTGTTCTCTCCTGTTCGAAGTTCTTTTTTGCTGCTGTCATTCGGTGATGTGACTAATTGCGGTTGAGGTAAGTGCTGTGCTGTGTGCAAG
This sequence comes from Zanna intricata, assembly GCA_010016005.3. Taxonomy (NCBI): domain Eukaryota; kingdom Metazoa; phylum Arthropoda; class Insecta; order Hemiptera; family Fulgoridae; genus Zanna; species Zanna intricata. The sequence goes on from JAAAKQ030487947.1 coordinate 30,867, forward strand.
ACTGTGCATGTGAGTGAGTGTGTTTGCTGCCTGCTTTATCTGGTGTTCGGTGTTCTTCTTGAAGTGCCTGTTGTTAGTGACTACTTGTATTTCTGATCTTTGAATATGAGTGGATTTTGATGTGTGGATGATGTTTAGTTTTTTCCCATCGCGAGTGACTGTGTGGTGCGCGCGCGCGCGCGTGTGTGTGTGTGTGTGTGTGTG
>JAAAKQ030487959.1:0-21677 GCA_010016005.3 Zanna intricata
TAATGTTTGGGCCATAAACTGCACACAGTTCATGGTGAATTTCAGCTGCTGATTGATTTTTTGCCCAAAGAAATCTTATTACACTATGCACTTCACATTTGGCAGGATTTTCTATTGCCACACTCATGTTTTTAGGTTATAACTTGAGAACACACGATCGAACAATACTCCGCCTTGCACAGTTAGAAGCGTACTGAGCCACTGCACACACTGATGTCAGAATGGCGGCGCTACCCCAACTACTTCTCCCACTATGCATAAACTGCAGTTACTTTGTGGATGACCTTCATAATTAAGATCCCTAAATTGAAGTAAAAATTTCAGTTTTAATAATTTTTTGTTCTTTACAAATTATACACAAATACAATAACTAATAAGTGAGTTTTTACGTGAATTTTCTGCTATTATTATACACAACAATAAACATTTTTCTTTTTGTACTACACTTTTCCAGTTATATGTTTAACCAACCCTTAATCCATAGCTGATCTACATGTTTATGAGTTCGTTGTTATTGATTTTACAAACTCTTAAAACTCTGCACTAGTCATCCAAACCATATTATTATATCGTATTTAGCTTATTTACATAAACTCTCCATTTCAAAAACTGTATTTTGCACCTGTCTTTGATTTCTCGTTTATGTTTTTTCCCCTTGCCTACATTCTATGTCAGTTTTGTTTTGTTAGATGAAACTGCATCTTTAAGACTCATGCAAGTATTAGTTGTGCTGGTGATCTTCATGTAGATGATTAAAAGCATATTTTGATATGTTCTTTAAAAGTTATGAAAGCAGTCACTAGTAGTACTAATACCAGTATCCACTATCAGTATATGAATAGCGAGCTCTATCTTTGAACGATCTTACTGGCTGTTTCAGTTAAAGAATTCCTTATTTGACAGTTTATTTGCTTGCACGATACCTTCACATTATTAGTGATTTATAAACATGTAATAAAATATTATTTTTTAGTTCATTATCTAGTACAATGCTTAGCAGAACACTGGACGTATTGTGCAATGGTTCAATAATCTTATGTGACCCTGTATTAGTCTTTCAGATAACTTGTTAGAACTTGATCCATAATTAAAATTATTAGGATGTATTATTATTTTTGCGTTATTACTATTAAGTCATGATTGTTCTTTTATAGGGCTAGCTAAATCAACTCGCAATTTGAACAAAACAGTTGGATAGGTTCCAAAGAATATATTGACGTTTTCTAATGTTTACCTAATGTAGTATATTTATAAGGATTTATTTCGATAGGTATTAAATTGTATTCTGCAAAGTATATTACAGCCCCATAACATAAAAGCATCTCGAAAGTTAATTGTAATCGAACTTGTTTAGTGATTATTATATCCAAAGGCAATACAAATATTTCGGATGTTTTAATCATTGTAAATTTGTATATTTATTTATCTCCAAATGTATTGGAAAAATCTAATTGATAAGACGAAATTATAACAATAAAATGAATACTTTTAGGTAACATAGAAAATAAATCAGTCATATCGCAAAACATTTTTTGAAAGTAAATCATTCAAATGTAGCTTAGAATTATAAATATCAAACCAATCGCGATGTTGTTTACAAAAGTACGACAGATGACTAATAGTTGACTGTCAAATTACACCCCTGGACCAGGAAAAATAGTAATTATTACCTGCTAATAAATGACCAGGTATGTAAAAATCAAACAATTATAATAACTCAGGACCATTATAAGAAATTATAAACAAATTATATTTGTGAAGATTAACTCTTTCCATAGTAGATTCAATACTAGGTATCTTTAATAAATGATGGTTGTTTGTAAAATTGTTATCAGATTAATGCATCAGAGAATCGGTTATAAATGCCAAGTAATGTAAAAAAGAATGAAAAATTGTAGATGTAAAATTTTCAGCAATATTATAAAATGGCGGTTTCAATATCTTGCCTGGCACTGCAAAGATTTTAGAGATTTTAAAGCCTGGAAGACTAGCAGGGTAATAGACCACTGCGATAGTGCATTGTATTGAAATATAATTCATGACATATTCCGATGTAGGCATGCAGGAAAATTCTGCTAGAATAATAAAAATTGAAAAATCCATTTGTCATAGTTTAAACAAAATTCTGCACAATCCACCAAAGTTACAGAATCAATAAGAGCTCTTACCTTATCTTTTTATTTTTTTTTTCTTTATTAAGAAAAAAGAAAAATTCTAATACAGTACATCAGCAGATAACATGATTTTAATTTTTTACTGAACAAATATTTGTTCTAAAAATTAAATTTTTTTTATATTGTAATCAATGTATTCTTTTATTGTGTAACTGTGAGTAAGAAAGAATTTAAAAAAAAAAATTACATCACTGAAGATGGGCTTAGGCTCGAGAATCCCTTTTGATGTGGATAAAAGAGTAAAGGTAAGAATGTTTCTTCGTTTATTCTGTACTTTGCTGAGTGGCTGAAAGAAAAAAAACATAGAGAGAGCTAAATTTTGCTTACAGAGGGAATATGGACTATAAGAATTTTAAGTTAATTAATGTATTTTTTTTTTTTAAGTTAATTTTTTTAAGATTCATATTCCCCTGTACTATTAAATACAAATATAAATAAATAACTTGATCCACTAAGTACAGAATAAAATTAAAGTAGATAGGATGAAACTTACCTTATATCATTATACAGTATATACACAGGAGTACTGTCATGAATTTTTTGCATCTTCATTTGATCCAGTTTTGTAATTATTCACGTAAAATTAATCATAAAATACAAAACATTAACAGAACAAAATCTTGATAAATATAATCATATAAATTTTTTGAAAACTTTGGATATAAACTTTAAAATCAATTTAAATCAAAATGGAATTAAAGTTAAAATTAAATGTACATTAAAGTTAAAGTTACAAATTGGTGTAAATATCAGGTATTGAAAATTATCTTGGATATTAAATTTAGAAATATTGAAAATTAAAAAATTTAATATGAATAATAATAGGGGTTTGAACATTTTAGACAGATTTTGTATGTATATTGTTAATTTTTAGTTAATCTATTTAAAATCCTACACAGCAATATAACATTGGCTAGCCAAATCACACATACGTATTCATTCTTTTTTAACACAATTATTATTTTAACTTTTCAATTAATATTTTTATTATTTTATAACATATTTTTATGTATGGGAGCTTTTAACTTTAATTTTAAATCTTTAATTTTAATTTTGGGGTTGGCGTCCCCACAGGCCTAGTCTCTGCAGCTTTTCTTCCCGCCACACACTAAGCTGCAGAAAACATTTTTTTACTAAACACATACTCTGTGCACCAAGAACACTACACACATTACAACATATACAATCTCACAACTACACAACATTCTACACTACTTCTTCTTACACATGCACTCAGTGATGTTGCTACATTTTACGAAACCCAAGGTGGCTCTACATATTAAGTCTCTAACGATGTCCTCTGGGCACCTGGGTGAAGCCAGTTGTAATTAGTTTCTACTTATCGAAACATCTTTATCTATAGTGACTCATGCAGTGCTCTCAAGCCCTAGAAAACTTTTATTCCAGTCATCCTATCATCATAGAAATCTATAATGCAATCGTTGAGTTGAACCATCGCAACACACAAGTTGCGAACACAACAATCCGGCCTCCTTGGCACGAGTGGTAACGTCTCACGCTACCACTCGCAAGTGAGTTTCTGCTGGATCCCTAATCATGGGGGATTCCAGGAAATTAAGGTGTGCATTCCACAGCTGAAGATACATGTAATCAACCATCATCTTTCACTAATGACTGGGCGGCCGCAATCGATAATAAACTTGGGCATATCAAAAGTACTGTGTTGCCATGGGACTTCTCGTACAGACACATTTCTTTGAAGAAGTGGTCCTTTGCCGATTGTAGATAGGACATACAAGAGTAACTCACAGGTACCTGATGTCAGGAGAGAATACTCCACTTTGTGTAAGATGTGACTGCTGTTTAACTGTACGCCACTTGTTGTTGGATTGCTTATGTTATGTGGCCTTATGTTACAAATTTAAATTATGTGGTAACTATCGCCGCATCCTAGGCAATGATAAGCAAATGGTGGAGCAGTACTCGTATTCCTATGCAGAATAAATGTGTTTAATGAAATTTAACATTCTTTAGTCGTTATTTATCTTTGTTGTCCGTGAAGAGGCCCTTTATAGCCCTCACAGATTCTGTTGAATTTTTTATATTTTATTTAGTTTTATATTTTAAATAATTTTTTTTGTTTTACTTCCAAGGTTGTGACTGTGAAAATAGTTGTAAGATTTCTGTGATATTAGTTTTAAGTTTTAGTGATATTTTATCATAGGAAGTTCATTGGTGAAGGAAGTAAATTTTTTTCTGAAAATGTTTTACTAATATTATTTTCTGCTTCGTCTTTCTCATTTGTCTCATAAAGTCTAGATGTCAATCTTTTGAATTCCTTTTTCCATTGCACCATTTCTTTCATTCCATCCTTCCCTTATCTCATTTCCCAGTTACCTGTTAATATTTTTATATTTAGGTAATATTTTTATTTAAATTTAGTGGTAGTTTTAGCTGTTTACTTTTCTATGTGATATTAGTAGTAAGTTTTTAGTAAAATTAGTTTTTTAATTTTATTTTATTTTATTTATTTATTATTTTAATTTCAGTTTAGTTTTGGGTTTCAGTTTTTTTTTAAATCTATTTATTAGAATTTTCTTATTTAATCCAGGTGATAATAACGCTTTAGCATTTTTTGCCTTTCCAAAAAAAAAAAAATTAAATTTTAATTCCATTTTGATTCAAATTGATTTTAAAATTTATATCCAGAATTTTAACAAATTTTATTTTATTATATTTATCAAGATTTTTTTTTTAATGTGTATTTTATAATGTAATTTTATGTGAATAATTAAAAAATTTTTTAATTATTTTTTAATCCAATTGGATTAACTGAAAATACAAGAAATTCTAAAAGTACTCTTGTGTATATTTAATTATGTAAGGTAAATGTCATCCTACCTAATTTAATTTCATTCTGTACTTGGATTCTGTTTTATATATATATATATATATGCATATATATGCTTTAATTGTAATCATTATCTGTTTGATAATCACCTATCTATTTATCCTGCAAATATCCTGAACTCAAGCGTAACAAACATCCTGTGCTTTCCATGAAAAGTGAAGACTTTGGTTTCTCATCGCCTGCTTCACTGAGCCAAAAGCATAAAAACATGCCAAACCTGTTGAAATTACTGATTGTGTGATACATTTTATGTACCACATAATCATGTGTGGTGGTACATGGTGGTGTTATTTATTACTGTTACAGTTTTCACAACCATAAAAAAGATTGGAATAGATATTCTAAAGCGGCAAATTATTTATCCCTTTCTGATATGACATATGTTTAATATACATTGCTACAATTCTGTATGGGGAATAAAATATTACACTTGATTAATTTATTAATGACTTTTTTTTAACACAGATAGTTCACCGGGAAGTGAAGGTGATTTCTGTTCGTTTCCACCTCTTGGATCTCATATACAAATATTAGCGATACAGACTAATTCCGGAAGCGATTCACCTGAAACAACTAATTCAGTGTCAGATGGTACACTAGTAGAAATCACTTGTGCGTTTGGGTATAGAGAACAACATAAAGTGTGTATACCGATGGATGCTGAAATGGATAGTGAAATATTACATTGTGTTAAAGGAAAGTGGAAAGGACATTTACCAAATTGTGGTAAGTAATTTTTTTATTATTATAATTTTTTTCGTTTATCTTCAGTTATGTTTAAAGCATTTTTAATTTGTTTTTTTATTAACTAGAAATAAGAAATTATTCAAAAAAAAAATACGAGGGTTGTTTTTTAAGTAAGGGCCGTTGGCGCGTATAGTTGTCTAGTTTGTGTTTATGCCGCAACGATGTTCAATTCAAAAGAAAAGGTGTGGGAATCGAACCAACAGTATTTTGTTTCTCCACGATAACGAATGACCTCACACGGCAAACAAAACCAATAAACAATTGCAGTGATTTTATTGGAATATCTTCAAACATCCATCTCACAGTTCAGGTCTTACACTGGGCAATTATTAACTTTTTCTTCATTTAAAACAGTAGCTTGCATCACAGAAGTTTGAAGATGATGATGAATTACAAAAACACAGGAATTAATTGATTTAAATCACAGGCAGGAGAATTCTTCAAATAACGCGGAATAGTGAAGCTGGTAAGCTGATATCAAAAATGTGTTGCAATGAATGGTTAATGTCTGGAAAGTTGTATATATATGCAAGTTTATTTTATTATAATAAATTTTTTTCTGTTTCGTTTATTTCAGTTTTTGTATTTAAACTGCTGTTACTTAAAAAATATATCCCTTATTTAAAGTAGTTGGATGGCTTGATTAATAAATCTTGACTCTACGTATTAAAATTGTTCTTTGAAATTCCATTCACATGTATTTGAATTTGTTATTTATATTATTGAACATGTGTTATGACTGCTTACTTCCCTTTGCTATTCAATCAAATTTTAGAAAATAAAAAGAATTGTTAAAATTAAAATATTCTTTTGATGACAATTTTTTCAATTTGACACCTACCTACCTTTGACATTATTTTTATTTATTTAACTTTTAAGTTTAATTCTTCTCATACTTGAAATAAATATGGAATTTATATAATATCCTGGTAAACTGAATTCATTAAAAATAATGATTTCACACCTGAAATGTCTCAGAAAATCATTTCCTGAAAATTGAAGGGTATAAATCGAGGATGAAATACCAATGGTTAATTTATTATTGAGGTTGAAACAGTATGAAAAAATACAGGACAACTGTTTAATTAGAATCCAAAACAGAATAGTAACCGAGATTGTATAAAGAAGTTAACATTAAAGTAATGAATACCAAGGATCCATTACCATTAAAACAGAATAACAGCATAATAAAATTTTTCAATCGTAAGAAAGTACCAACCAATAAAACCTTAATTGAACGTGTAAAATAGTGATAACCGTGAAAGTACAGTATGCAGCAGAATGGATTCTCTTATTTCACAGGTTAATAAAAGAAAAACTGTAAAAGATATGAAAAACCTTTAATTTCTGAAAAGCACAAATAATGACATTTTGTGCACTTAGGTTTTAAAAATTATGGTGGCGGTCATAAGTGACATGCATCTAAGCCATTCCTGGGAGTTTTGCATCAATCTCTCCAGCATATTATGATGGGTTTGAGACCCGATAGTTTTAGGCCTCACCTTTCAGATAGCCCACAAAAAAAATTTCTGGCGCTTAAATCAGGAGTGTGAGGTTGCGACTTAATACACCTGTGATGAATCGGACAACCTGGAAACATTTCTTGCAAATTGGCATGAGAGTAATGTATAGTTTGAGATGTGGTCCCATCCTGATGAAACCAGAAGTCCTGTGAATCATCTTCATCAAATTCCGTTTATTGGGGGTCATAGAAAGTTTTCTAACATATCACAATACTGGTCGGAAGTCATAGTGAAGATGACACTACCCTCCAAAAGTAGGGCTCCACAATGCCCAAAATTGACAAAGCTCCCCATTTGGTCACTTTCAGATCGTGAAGAGATCTTTTGTGTAGCTGTTGGAAGTTTTTCACTGCCCAGTACCAAAAGATTTCCTTGTTTCACAGTACCTGAAAGATAGAAATGAGCTTCATTGCTGCTCCATATAACAGACTTGGGGGCCCACCTGAAAGGATCCCCTGACACAAGGTTCTCCCACCTTTCCCAGTCTTGCTCACTAATTTCTGTGTAAGCATCATTTTGCATCATAGGTACAAATTGAAATCAGCGTTCAAAATTCCTCTAATAGATCAATCAGAAATCCTGAATGCAGAAGCTTGTTTTTGAGCAGAATGGCTTGGAGATTACTCTGTAGATGCTCTTACAACAGTGATATTTTCAGGCTTTCGATGATCCTAGGATGACCGGCTGGTTGTCTCAATAATGCAGAGCCAGTTGCCCTTATATTTGCAATCCACTTCGTTATTGTTTTCCGATCTGAAAAGATCACACTTGCCATTAAACAGAAGCGCATGCAAAATGCTCTTTAAACATAATCACAAATTCATCATTTTTAAAAAAAGCTTCGATAACACAGCCCTGTTGTTCGCCTGACCAAGGAATAGTGCCTGCTAACAAACTTCACCTTCTGTGCAAGTAAACTTCAGCCCTCTGTCTAGTCAGTAACCTTGCGAAATATGAGACTCCATTCTGCCACATTCTGTATCTACTTCAGTAACTGATTGATCATTCAAAGGCTGTTTCTTATATATAACATTACAGCATATGTAGTAAAAATTTAGAACCTAGTTCCAATGATGACATATTAATACAGTGGCTTTTCCACTTTGCAGATTCACCATATTTTTCCCTAATACTAAATAAATTGCATCAAGTTAATAACCATTAACATCATGCACTTGCATGTCAACAAAATGTTTCATATATACACATACACACTTTGTTTATGTAACTTATTTGTTGGCATGGGCCAGTGCTCTAAAGATGTTCAATGCAATTTGTTATTCTTTCATCTGTCTTGCAATAAGTGCATTTCGGTCGAGCCCAATGGTTGCTTGTGGACAGTGGTGAGCTGTCTCTTTGTAATAGATGGAAGTAAATGATATTCTTATATGGCTCACATTAAAGTGCAACCATCCATAAAGTGCATTAAAGTGTAACTATCCATCTTTGATGTGGTATTACCCAACCAGCTTGTTAATCGATACCAAGAACAGCCGAGATCTACTGCTTCACTAGGCGTCAGAGCTCTGCACCCTTTCTCAGCTGTAGGTATACAATTGCCTCCAGTCTTTATCGTTGCTCTATCTTTCCCCCTTGTCAGACAAGGGGGGGTGAGAAAATTCCCTCAATAATTACTGCTATAATCTATGTCAATATAATAAAAAGAACACAAATCTGTTTTTTTTTTTGTGAAATAAATTTTATGATATATAAGTAGTATAATTCTGGATGGTATGGTTTATACGGATGACTAAAAACGATAATTCTTTTGCATGTGCTTTTGTGGTTGGAAAAGAAAATATGTGTTTGACGTCCCCAACATCAGCAGCATTTTTAATTTTTGTTGCAGAGCTGTTTGCTATTAGTAAGGCCTTAAGTATAATTAACCCAACATTTTGACATGTACTTGATTGCTCAGATTCTATGAGTGCCTTACAGGTGAGTAGTAATGTGTACTTTAGACACCCTGTTGTATATGAGATTCAATCTACTATTTTGCAAATGACAGGACGTAATACATCAGTGAGCTTTTGCTGGATCCCCAGCCATATAGGAATTTCAGGCAATGAACATGCAGATAGTGTGACAAAAGAGGCTTGTTTTTTTCAGCCTACTTTTATCAGTTTGTTGCTTCTGGCAATATTGTCTGTTTCCTGAAGAAGATAGTTCATGATGACCGGCAAAGTGAATGGTATGTTACCAATAAACAATAAACTTCGCCCAATTTAAAAGACTGTATCACCGTAGGATGCCTCTGGTAGAAATAACAAATAACCATTGAGAGGAGGTTATTATCATCTGGTGTGTTGAATACGATACACTAGGCTCACTCATTGATATCTTATCACGCAAACAGATACACCTCACTGTACTCGCTGTGATTGCCAACTAACAGTGCACCTTGTCCTTGTGGTATCTCTTATGCAGCATTGCGTCACAAATTTAAAGTAGGGGCTAAAGTGCAAACTATTTTAGGGGATAATGAAACAAAATTATCTTATGTTTTTCGATTTCTTAGGACCGTCCATTTATATTCAAATATTTGAATTACTATGTTTCAGCTATTTATCCCATTTGCCATAAAGCATATGTTAATTATAGTATCTTAACCCTTATGCACCGCAATAACTATAATTCGCTACTTAATTAGGCTCTTACATTCATTACAGTTGTAGACGAGTAAATTTATTTGTACAATTATTATATTTATATTTGATTATTGGCAACAATGCGCTGTTTCCACGAAGGTATCATAATGTATTGTAGGATGTATGGGAACGTTTTTATACGCCTGTCTCATAGAGGTTTATGACTGGCTCAAGAAAGCCTAATTTGACCCTTCTGAGCAAGATATGTAATTTTCTACTCATTCTATCTTTGTCATACAAAGGTTTTGTTTGTATGTGCATGTTCTCTATTTTGTCTAGTATTGTAATAGCTTTTGTCCCATCGACAGGCATGAAGTTTGACAGTTTTATGACAATTTACATCCAAACATGTAACTTTTAGGATGTAACTCAGTTATTTGTTATTATTTTAGATTTTTTCAACCCACTAGCTTGGTTTTTACATTTTATATTTCACAATATAATAGAGAATGCAAAAAAACTCATAGAAGGACATCTTGTTGAATACAAAAAAAGAATACGGGAACTTTTAGCAGAAGACAATGTAGATGAATCATACATGCAATTATTTTCTAAATATTGTCTTCTTTATGCGATTAGATCTCTCACAATTTTCAACCTATCTTAGAAAATACAGTTTCTTTCAATTCAAGGAACTCTGCTTTATATGTAGAGCAAAAAAAAAATTGTAAAAAAACATATTTATCGGCAAAGGAAAAAGATAAAATTCTTGAATTATGCAAATTTTATGTAATTAAAAAAGAAAGATTTTTATTTATATCTGTGGTAATTGTTATACTGGTTGTATTGAAATGACATTTGATTTATACAAATACATGGAGTTTTTTTAACATAATGTAATTTTTTGAAATTTTTTTTATCAAAAATAAAAAAAGGATGGGATGTAAATGACTGTGTGTAAATTAATTTAGTCAGCACGGCAATTTGTCTCTGATTGGCGCGGTTTTTAACGGTTAATCGGTTATATAGCATGATATATATTTATATGTTTATTTTGTTCTTAGCATACAGGACAGGTTTTTCTCATTTTAAGATTTATTTTAATTATTTTTAAGGATGTTTTTGTTTTTAACTGATTTTTATTTGTGAACTTTTAATATTTAGTTTTTTAAATAAAATAAACACATAGTGTTTGGGCAATGATTATGTCGAAGTGTTTTTTGCCCAGAGTAAAAAACTTCATTTACAAAAGTTTATCACCAAAAAACCGTATTGTTCAGAAACTATTAATTTCTTTACATAAGCTGTCATTTTTATTAAAACTAACTTATATAAGAGTTTGGCAGAAACATTGCATTTGCTGATAGGGTGATAATTATTCATATTTGAAGCATAATAAATTTTAAACAATTAGCAAATTTTTCAAACACTAGGAAAACCAGCAGTATTTAAAGAACGATTGAAGAACTTTAGGTAAAAATGATGCAAAAAATGCAGAGCACTTCTTAAAAAGAGGATGAATATTATCTGGGCCCATCAAAGAATTATCATTAAGCTGGCTAATGGCCTCTTCTACATCATTCTCAGTTAAAATAATATTATTGAAGTAATCATCGTAGGTAAATGTAATTTCAGTCGAGGAAAAATCCTTATTAGTACAGATGCTCCCAAATTTTTTAGCAAAATGTTCTATAACCTTTAGCTAGATTGATGGGCAAGTAAACAGAGCCCAACCAACTAGCCATGGGGCTATACTTCTAGGGCCTTGGTTGGCCCAAGCAAATCATGGGTCTGACACAGGTGCTCCCTGGGTTCACGATCTGTGGCTTAAAACCTTCTGTGGATTAACACGAATATATCCTGTAAATTTGAAAGGGATCAATCAGTCGATTCTTGTGCGATGCTGTTGAAAACAAACAGACAGACAAATTTTCGGAATTATATATAAGATTGTAATAGTTCACTAGAAAACCGCTTTGGAAAATTAACCCTTTTTTTATAAGTACTTTTGATTTATGGATATCAACAATATTAAGTTAAGCAGTTCATCAGAATTTTAATATCTGCTTGATGAGAATCAATATTGTTTAGAATTGAACTCTCATTTAATAAATATTAAATCGTTTCATAATTTGTATTTTTATAATGTAGTATCTATTTATCAGGTATAAGATTACAATTCAAAATTTTAGGTAACCTTATCTCTAGAGATAAATGATATTTATCACAATATTGAATATTTATCACAATAATATCATTTATCTCGATAAAAAATGTAATCATAATCAGTAACCAACTATTGTCTGTAAAATTAAAATAAAATAAATCAAGATTTTTATTACAACAGTTTAACAAATTATTTGATCGTAAAAGATTACAATTTGTTCAAAAATGTTTAAGGAGAATAGCAGCATTTTGAACATTTAAATTTGGATGGTAATCTACAGTATAAGAAACATTTTCTAAGTTTTCGTGCATAAAACCTTTCACAATAAAGTCACCTAACAACTGTGGCTGTACTGTTAATGTATGTCGTAAGCAAATTAGAGATAGAGTTTATAAACTAATTATAGTAGTACAAGAAGAACAAGATGAAAAGTACGCACTTCTGCAATAATATTACTATCATCATTAAATGTGACTAACTTATACACACTAAACTTAATTGTCAATTACTGTAATATTACTTTATTTAAGGCTTTTTCAAAGCTATCTATACATGTTACAAACTCGTCTTCCAACTTATAAAAATTTAATGGTTACGCCTAATAATAATATAAAAATGAAGACTAATTCACAATTTTTTATGTGTTCAGTTCCAGCATAAGTTCAAGTAACCAATCTCTCATGCTTCTAACATTCTGATAAAAGAGCTTAATAGAATCGACATGCCTTATAGTTACTTAGTATTCTTTTTTTTTAGAGCCAATGTATGGAACTCGATTATCATAGGGAATTAAAAGATTCCCTGTAAGAGTGCACCTCATTAAAATAAGTTTTTTTTTTTAGCATATAAAACAATTGCAATATTTTTTTATTCTGATATATTCAGTTAACGTGATCTGATGGTTTGAAAAGAACCTTCATGGGTCAAGTCTTACCTTGAGTAAAATTTTTTCTCGGACGAAAGGCTTTTAACTCTTTTAAATCTAAAGGAAGATCTAATGAACATTTTAATTACACCTTCCTAGTACAGATATTTTCCAATCTAAGTTGCTGAATGTACTCGCCCACTTCCTTTTGGTTCCAATACCTGTATGGTTTATAATTTTTATTTGTAAATTTATAATTGTTGATTTATTTGATGTTCCATTTCCTATGTGAAATAATTAATAATATTGTATTGATTTTTGTTTTTTTTTTACGTTGTAGCAAAATCAGAAGAGTGCACCTTTCCGCCAAAAATCAGAAATGGAGATTTTGAATCTGTTTCTGGTGGAACTGGAGGAGGCCGTTTCAGTATTGGTGGTCAAGTTACTTATACCTGTTATCCAGGATATCAGTTAACCGGAGAAACAGTATTTACTTGCCAAAGTAATGGATGCTGGGAACCAGCCATCACTCCAGTGTGTGAACCGCAGTTTTATTGTGAGTTTTATTATATTAATCTATTTTTAATGATAATTTCTGAAATCAATGGTGATGTAATTGATTTACATATTTAATCAGGTAAACAGTTATTTCAAGACATTTATTTCCGATGTTCTGCATTCAGATTTTGATTTATTTTGCATCGTTTATAAAAAGTTGGGATAAACATAATAACAATTTATGAAATCAATATTAAATATGTAAATAAATCTTTCATTCAGATCGGTAATTAATAATATAATATTACATTGATCACATCATTTAACAGAATTATAAATGTAAAAAGACAATGTAAGATAATTATAAATGTAAAATGTTCAAATCCTAGTAAAGACATGGATTTGAATACTAGGTTGTGGATACCGGTGTTCTTTGGTGGTTGGGTTTCAATTAACCACACTTGTCAGGAGCAGTCAAACTGAGATTGTACAAGACTACACTTCATTCATATTCATATATATCATCCTCATTCATCCTCTGAACTAATACCTTATGGTAGTTTCGGAGGCTAAACAGAAAAAGTGAGAGAAATGTAAAAACATGAATTATAAGATAAAAAATAGATATACTGTTAAGTTCCAAAACTTATAAAAAAATGTTTAAATATAAAAAATACTGTAAAATTATAGGTAATTAATTAGAAGCTGTGAAAATTATTTTTAGCACTATTTTTGTACATGTTAAATGGGATGCTGAAAAATCAATTTTTTTTTTTTTCATTTTTATTGTAATTAATTTTATTTAAAAATTTGTCGACAAAGCAATATTGTTTATGTAAAAGAAGTTCTTTTAATTATATTTTAAATAAATTGATAAAAAGATTTTACAAATGGTTTGTTAATTTATTAAAAATGGCAACAGAAGCATAATATTTTCTTTGTCCTTTCTCATCAGCTGAAGTATAAAGCATGTTAATTACATAAAAAAAATTCTGTTGGCCGTTTTTGGTATCAGTGAACATTGTTATTTTGTGAAATAAGAAAGTATCAGTGTAGAGTTTGCACATTAAAAAATATAAACACGAGGGAAAGTTAACATTTTCTAAATAATTAGGCTGTACAGTTCATATTTACAGGCACCAGATAACAATGTGATTTTTTTCTAATTGAGGGAGCCCCAAGAGAGATGGAAATCTATGTAACCTTAATAAATATTTAATAATCATGTCAAGCTTAATTTTTTACTAATTTAATTCAAAGATAATTAAATTTTTTGTTATTTTGTTACAAACAAAATCAATTTTATCATCCCAAGAGAACTTGTAATTTAATAAAACGCTCCAGAAAGTTAGCTTTATAGGGAACAGAAATGCTGTCATTAATGGGGGACTCATATACAAGCGATCAACAGTGTCTTTGTGAGAAGCGTATTGCAACAGATTTTTCCATATTTAAAGTTAGACAATTACAATCCATCTTGTGAATAGCTTTTTGTATTGATATGTATTCATAAAAAGATGAAATTTCAACTACTTATTTACAGTCGGTAAGACATAACCGATCAGTTATAAGTAACACCTCTGATACAGTACAGGAGAGGAGCTGTGGTATGATTCCATTGAAAACAGTACCTTTTTGTTATCTACAAATAACTAGTAAATGGTTGTATCAGTAAACAATTTTTTTTCTTAAAGCCATGCTGAAAGTTTTTTTAAATTCTATATATGTTTCAAGAAATTATAGAAGTTGATTTTTCATAATTTTTCAAATATTTTAGAAAATATAGTCAATAACGAAGTTTGACCTTTGATATTTTTTAATTAAGTGTCAAACCTTTCTTAAGGAGGGATAAGGCAGCTGAGAAATATTCCATTGTTGAAAGATTCATTAATAATTAAATTTTTAGGGTTTTTTATGATTCTATTTCGGTCAGTTTGTTAATTCTTTTTAATATTTTTATTTGGGCCAATTTTAATGATTCATAGACCCAAAAAGTTATTTTGTCTGAATATATATATAAAAAAAAAATTTTTTTGTTATAAATTTTTTGATTAATTTGTAAAACTAAATGCTTACTTCTCAAAAAAAAATGTTTAATATATATTTTTTTGGTAGCAGTACTAGTTTCAATATTATTTTGGTTCCAGTATAACTGAAATTCCATTTTTTGTTCTCTTAACAGTTACTATTTTATTATGATAATCCTTTTGATTGTCTGTTAAGTACTATAACTGTAAATTTTTTAGGTGACCTGACATTAGGCTCTAATCTAATCATTCCCTAACATCCATACCCAACTATTCTATGCTTACTAAAGATAGTGAAAAATAGTTTCTCATTCCTTGTTTACTGAACCAAATCAAATAGGTATCAGTAAATATATGGTTCAACAGTGGTAGCTTGACAGTATATTTTTGTTAATCAGGAATATGTTATGGACTTTTAACACATTCAGCTGTTGGTTTTTTGTTGGTGAATTAACCCTCCATGACAAATTATTTTTTTTTTTTTGTTTTTAGCTCACTCAAGTGTACTATTTATAACATTTGTATATGTTTTGGAATATAAAACATTTGAAACACTAAAAAACACGATCACACATCTTCTGGGTGCACCTAGAAGATGAAAAAGCACTGGATTTATATTGTCTTTGCTGAAAACTCACTTGCACATAGTCGAATGTATTTGTAGACTTCTCACTTGTTCACACTGGCAATTTATTTTAACTTATGTTCTAGGCCTTTAATTAGATAAACATAATTTATGTCTTAGTTTTATGAAAAAAGAGAGGACCTAAGTTTGTGAATTTTACTTATAAAAAGTCTGTGTTAAATTTACATGCAATAAATCCTCAATTTATTCCATACATCAATAATTGATTTAGCATGTTTTACTTTTTTATCAGTTAATCACATTAATTTAGTTTATTTTTATCTGATTTCATCTATCATTTGTCTTGTTTATGACCTGAAAATTAATGTTTATATAAATTCCTTTGAATATGTCAAAATAGACCTGACAAAGTGTAAAAGTAACAGTATTACTTTTTTTTTTTTAACGCATAATGAAATAATACATTGAACATTTTAACATTTATATTGAATAAAATAATTAGTAAAATTAAAATTATTTTTATGTAACATCTATTTTATTATTATTTTATTGTGAAAATTTAAAATTTTCACTCTTAATTTCAATTTAATATAAAATAATTTATTTATTATAAATCTATCCTCTTACAGGACTAATGAAAGTTAGCAGATTAAAATTTCACCTAAAAAAAAAAAAAAAAAATAGCTTCAATGTAACTATGAACAAACTCCACAGTAACAAAATATAAACATTTCTGATGCACTAACATATGATACCAATTCAACAGTAACATGTTGATCTCCACCAGTAGAGGTAGAAAAGCCACCGTCCGTCACGCCACTATCACAAGAATGTGTATGTAAGTCAGTGGGTTATATGTATACATAGATCATGTGCCTGCAAGTGCTCAACACTAAATGTGTTAAAAATTGGTGGTTGAAAATTTACAAAAGAGCTTGATTGTTCTTCATTGTTCTATTAGTAAGAATATAGAAAAGAACAAAAAGTATGATTTCACAAATCAAACTGTTCTAGCATCACAGATCGTTTATACAAAAAGTTCAATATAAAGAGTTTTTTGTTGATGGTTACATAGTGTCTTTTTTAGCATCAAAGTAGCAACAGATAATCTTTCTACAACTTTTGCGTGTCCACAAAAGTTTTCATATGATGATAAAATTCCAATAAATTATAAAAAGATGAATGATTTAAAGAAGAAGATTGTGTATGCCATCTAATAAAAAATTAATAATTTTACCGAAATTTATGATTAATCAACAACCAATACAAAAGATGCCAAGAAAACAGAAGAGATCAATGAGTAAATTTCAAAATCAGTACTATTTAATATTTGATTGCATTTTATCAGCACATTAAACAAATGTTGGTGAAATAAATCAAATTTTTTTTATTTCATTTATAATTTTTCTCATTCCTTTTACTCTGAAAAAATTTTGATTATAAAAATACTAGTTCAGGTTCACTAGTTCATGATAAAATCATGATTGATTTTATCAATCATGAACCTGATTGATAAAAATTTAGGGACAAGATAAATGAATCAATTTTAACTAAAATTTTTTCAGACCTTTTTTTGTTTTGTTTTCCACAAACTAAAAAAAATACTTGTGGAGTTTTTAAAATCATTGATTCAATTAAAATGTTTAATAATTTTGTTTATATTTATTTAATTTTATATCTTTAAGTAAATTATATATTTATGAATATTTTGTATTTTTTTTTTGTTTATTGTTTCAGTGAATACAAATTGGCCAGAATATTTGAATGCAAATACATCACTGCTATTCTACATTGTCACAGCACTTAGTGTGTTGTTTTTGTTGTTATCTGTTTGTGTAGCAGTTGTGTGTCGTCATCGCCCGACTCAGTTACATCACCATCATCCATCAGCACCACCTGCTCCTCCTACGCTTGTTCCGCCTCAACCGGATCCAGATCGTGTTGCGCTGATTGCATTTGCTGATGACATTCAGGTCGGTTAAATATTTAAGCTTTTTTTTCTTCAGTTCATTTAATTGGTTTGATGGACTTCCCAATGTTATTAACATCTGTCTAGTACCAGTCATCTCATTTCACTATACCCCCTATATTCTATATCCCTAACAATTTATTTTAAATGTTACAAACATTGCCTGCCTACAGAATTTTTTCCCATCTACCTATCTCTCGAACATCAAAGCAACTATTCTAGGATCTTAAAATGTGGCCTATAAGTTAAGCTCCTCATTTAGTTATATTTTTCCAAATGTTTCTTTCTTCATTGATTTCCTGCAACAGCTCTTTATTTGTCACTTTATCCAGCCATATGCTCTTTATCATTCTTCTATAGCACCACATTTCAAAAGCTTCTAAACGTTTTTTCTTAGGTATTCCAATCATCCAAGTTTCACTACCATATAAAGCTACTTGCTTCCTAGGCTGGCCTTCAGCCGGCCTGATGCTTGCAATGTCGGGTGAATAGATCAGAGATGCATGAAATTTTCAATGTATAGGTAAGGGAAATATACATTTAGTGAAAAAAGAAATTAGCTTTTTCGGACTCTAGGTGACAGAAACGTAGTTTCTTATTTTTTCCTTATGTTTCTTCAAACAGGGAACAAAAACAGCCTCTTTATTTTTTTCAATCCGAGACTTCCTTATGGCATAAAATATTTATGAAAATTCGCTTTTTCAGATTTTAGGTGGCACAAAAGTTTGGTTTCTCATTTTCCCTTAGTTTCTTTAAACGAGGAATAAAAAACGTCTCTTGTGTTTTTTCGTTCCAAGGCTTCCTTATGGGGTAAAACGGATACCAAAATCTTGTGAAGAACCGAGATTTGCTTTTTCGGACTTTCAGTTGCACAAAAGTTTCAGGCTTTTCCTAAACATTCGTCGATCGGGTAATAAAAAAGGTCTCTTGGAGGTTTTCGCTTAGAGGCTTCCTTTTGCCCAGGGGGCCAGCTCAAAAAAATTTATTTGAATCCACAGTCCCCTCGGTTAGTTTGGAGGGAGGATCTGGCCATGGGCTCCTTTGATCCCCGACAAAAAAGGTCTCTTGTGTTTTTTCGCTTTGATGCTTATTTAAAAAGTTGTACCTCACCTCCTGGGAGGCGTTCCCCAATTTTTATAACGTTTCTGAGGATATCAAAAGATACTAAACAAAAAGAATTATAATCAATTTTGTGCTGTAGGATCTCCTTATACGTTATGAGTAGGCGTAAAAAAAATACACTATTTTCCAAAAAAAAAAGCCTCCATA
Organism: Zanna intricata; assembly: GCA_010016005.3. Lineage (NCBI taxonomy): Eukaryota > Metazoa > Arthropoda > Insecta > Hemiptera > Fulgoridae > Zanna > Zanna intricata. The sequence goes on from JAAAKQ030487959.1 coordinate 19,286, forward strand.
TCTCTAAATTTGAGCAGCTTTATACATATATATATATATATATATAAGATTGTCCAAACATATACTTTCAAAAATGTTTTCCTGATGTTTAAATTAATTTTTTTTTATATTCTTGTTTTAATTTCTACTGTACAAGTCATGTCATCCTTTATAAAGCCTCCTAAATACTGAAATTTCTTCACCTGCTGTAAAACTTCAGTTCCTACCTTAATTTCTGTCCTCTACTCTTTTCCATCTAAACCATACATTTTGTCTTCTTACAAACAGAATAATTAAGACAATTTATCTAAGACAAGATAACTAAGACAAATATAATTTGTAAGCAAATTATATTTCTGACTGAAAGCACATTTTGTCTGTACTATTTAGCATTTTATACTGCTCCTGCTTAGCCCATCTTTAGTAATACTACTTCGCAAATAATAAAATTCTTTTATCTCCACAGTCTTTACTCATCCAATCTTTTATATTCAGCAGTCCATCTGCTTCATTTTTCTACTAACTCATCCCATTTTTTATATTCAGCGGTCCATCTGCTTTATTTTTCTACTACAGTTCATTTCTATGTTTTGTTTTGTTTGTTTTCATGAGGTAGTTTTTGCGTAGAACTTCATCCATGCCATTCATTGTTCTAAATTTTTTTTACCTTCAGCTAGAATTACTATATTATCAGCAAATCGTAGCATCTTTATCTTTTCACCTTGAACTGTTACTCTGAATCTAAACTGTTCTTAAACATCATTAACTTCTAGTTCTATGTATAGTTTAGTTTTTAATCAATAAATATTTTTAAAAAATGAAAGTGATTTCCAGTAATAGTTTTTCATCAAATTGATTTGTATGTTCGTTTTTAGTTTTTTAATAGAGGTTATGACTGACCCGATATAAAATTGTAAATCATTTCAATGGAAGATTTATTAAACTAAAGAATATGTATAAATTAACAATTACACTTAAAGGGTACTTATAATACTTTGTCAATATAACCTATCTTTTATTCATAAATTTGAGATTAGTTAGAAAATTTATATAATAATATACAGTTCCACATTACTCAGCAATTTAATTTTAGCTTGTTAATGGTCTCTTTAAATCATTTCTCTGTATTCTTTTTCTTATTTTTAACAAAATGTAAATTACTTATTTTTATATTTTTTGAACAGCGTTTTTAAATTTTTTTTTTTAGGCTACTAAACTTTAAATGAAACTGAAAAGTGTAAAATGATTAGTTTTTATAATGAAATCTAAAAAACATATTTTTTAAAAAACCTGAAATCTTTCAAAACAAATTTTTTTAACATATAGCTAACCTATGATTACCTCTAAACATTTTCTGTCTTCAACTATAGTTAAAATTGTTATATTTTTATCCTATTCAAATTAAAATATGTACATGTCTATGTTTGAATATGGACACTTTATCATGAAGAATAAAAATAATTTTAAAAAGAACTATAATGACTTCAATAAAACCATGCTCAAAAACAAAACAAACAAAAAATAGTACGTTTTAAAGTCGGCTCAAACGAACTGTCAGTCATCTTCAATCATTGTGATCTGTCATTTTATATGCTTCGGATTTTCAGTTTTTCTTTGTTTTAAAACCATATTGAAAAAGAATACAATTTAAAGAAAGGATTTATCCTACATGAATCCTTTCTTTTTCATCATCAACGGCTTATTTCCTGTCTCTCACTCCCTCCCCTCTCCACCCGTTCCCTTTTCCATCATGTTGGTGCATAATTATTAGCCTGTTTTAGGAGTTCTTGTTTCGTCGAATCATCTTGTTCATGATTGTATTTATTTTTTCTTGTTTTTCAGCATGAGCCTAATTCATATTTAAGTATCAAGAAATATAAAACAAAATTATTTAAAACATTAAGAAATAATAATGAAATTCTTTCTATTCTAAGAATACGGATTTAAAGAGAATTAAAGATCTTTTCATTTTTCTCAATTGCAATTGCAAAGTTTCAAATGTAGAGATCACATTAATTCTGTCGTATGTAATGATGTACTGATTATTCTAATTGTTGTTATTCTGTAAAATTTCTTAAGGAGCTTATTTCTCAATTTTACTAGCTTTCAAATGTTTTCCTCTCAATACTCAAACCTCAAAGCTATTTAATGAAATAAACAGTGAATAATTTTAATATAACTTTTGTGTGAACCATCTTCATAAGTTACAAAAAAAAAAGACTAAATTGAATTAACCCTTCAAGAACAGTATCTTATTATTGGTTGTATTTTAGCAACTATGTAAAGCATAAATTAAGATAGATTAAAATTAATTGAATTTCAGTTTTATTTTATAAATATACAGAGTGTATCAAAACTGCACAGCAATCTCTCGGAAACGGATTCTATATCTAAAAATAAGAAAAAAGTTTCC